>JAHLJT010000938.1:0-27138 GCA_031308135.1 Acheta domesticus
AAAAATCAATTATTGGGATTGATTTAGAACCTATTCTCTTCTACTACACAAAAAATGATATGCCCTCAACGATTTGAAAGGGAAGAATAGTTCTCTTTGCAGATGAATATTCTTTGCAATAAAGAAACTGTAAATAGCACAATATTTCAAATTGGTTCTGTAATAACTAATTAATAGTGAATGAAAAGAAAACTGTTTCAATGCAGTTTTTCCATCTCAAATAAACAATTCATTGAAAATCAACTGTATGCTATTGACTGATGTTAAGGTAACAAAATTTTTAGGTATTTCAATTCAGTCAAACCTTAAATGGAACATCCATTTAAATGAATACAACACCAAAATTAAGTTCATTATGCTATTCTTTCAAATTCAGTCAGCATTCGTATGTTTGTAGTGTATATTTTACGAATGTTCATTCCTGTCTGAGATAGAGCATTATTATTCTGGGGAAATACAGCTTATGCAGCTCCCAGACTTTCAGATCACAAAAAAAGAATCATATGAAATATAAACAATCTCACCCATGTGATTCTTGTAAGCCTCTCTTTATTAATTTAGGTATTTCACACCATTACCTGTGTGAGATTTAAGAATCAGTGGTTTCTGTCTAAAATGACTACTAAGAGTGGGAATACGTTTTCAGGAAACGCCAATGTCTATAACTCCAATACTCAATGTAGTAATCATCATTCATCAACAGGTGACAGTATCAACAACACACACACTACAAAAATTTCATACATACATGTACATTACTTTACAAACATTTTGCCAGGTGCCTTTAGAATGATAATAAATTCAAAAAGCAAAAAGTCCCAAGTAAAAATATTTTCTGCTGTGTAACTGTATCTATACAATTGGAAACTATAACAAGCATCAAAGAGGAAAGAAAACGGTTCATCGAAATAACACTTCAAAGAAGTGTGGTTTATCCTACACTATATCACTTATCACTTTCTCAATAGTAGGATATCTTCTTCGCATACTGCCTTCCTCTTAGTGCTGTTGATATACAAATGTATGTAACTAATAGTTTATCAAGAGCGTTTTAACTTTGTTGTGCTTCGTGTGTAAACACAATTATTGTAAATTACTGTAACATTGTACTGAATCTGTAAACCTCAATTAATCAATGTATGAATTACTGTTATAATGTACTTTTTTCTGAGTCGCTAATGACCCAGCTGTCGATGCGACTTTAAATAAACAAAACAAAGGAAAGTAATATTAATTTAACAATGATATTTAATGTACTATACTGCATAATTTAAATAACCCTAATAAGTATTGGTACCGCAGCGTCTGGGTCAATTACTCCCATCTGGATCGGGTTTTACATGGTTTCTCTGATCCTTGAGCAACTGCTGAGATGGTCCCTTTGTTATGCTTCTGGACATAATGAATGTACCTTTAAGTGTGTCTTCTAGATTAAGAATTCTCAAAGCGACACTTATAGAATTCTAATGGGAAAGAGTTTCTTCTAGAATTATAAGCGAGAAGTAGTTATTCAAATTATTGTTCTCCATGTTGTCACAGCAGGAAGGATTATTCCTCCATGAAGGACATGAGGGATTAGAGCCCAGATCTATAGCCGATTTACCCTTGAAAATAGATTTCATTACATCAGAGCGATTATTTTAACAATCCTTGCAAAAACACCCCTCATTTCTTTCTATATTCAGAATTCAAATAGTAATATATGACTTCGGATAGGGATCACAGAATCATGAAAACGTACACAAAACTCACTTTTCCCCACAGCACATCACACACCAGTATGGAAATGTAATTTTATTTTTTATTTTATTTTAGAAATTACTTAAATTATAAATACAATTATAAATATTACCGAAATTACATAGGGGTACATTGAAAATGAACGGTGCCATCCTTTCCCATTCTTTTTAAGAATCTAACTGCCGAAGAAATTCTACATTCTTCCCTTGAAAATAACATTGATTTTTCGAATGCTTGTATTTTTATATTTGTAATTTTTGTAATAAGTAAACCAAGTGGATTTCTAAAGCATCCTGTTCGCATACATTTTGTAATTGTGTTTGAGGTTCCAACAACTGCATTTTTTTCTACATGAAAGAGTGAAATCACATATCTGTAGTTTTGGAGATTCCAGAATTGAGACACACTCAGAAGAGTGGTGTAATCAGACAATGGTAAGAGATATAAATGGATGAATAACAAACATACAGCTCCAGTGTGCCCCACCCTTTATATATGTTCAGCAGTTTCTCTTATTTTTCAGAAATTTTATGTTCAGATGCATTGAGAAAGAGCAGATGTTTTGTCTACCTAGATGGCTAGAACTACATTTCATGCTCAAAACATATAATATAGGAATTCTAATTTGATATTCATTTGAACACTAATTATATCTTAGATTACCTGCCATCTTCCCATGGTCTAGAATTCAATGACAAAGAGAGGGTCAGCAATCTTCATTCTTTCCTCAATACTTTGCGATACTTGTGCAAGCAGCTTTCTTTCTTCTTTCTTGCCATTGTTCAACTATAAAAAGTGTCAATACAAATAGTGATTTATAATTTATTTGTTTAACAGTTCAAACAAATGTCCAAGAACAACTATTAAAATTGGTAGTTGAGCGTTTACAAAACTTACTTTTTTGGTGCTTACTGTACTTCTGTTCACGCCACTTTTTCTTGTCGAATGTTCTTTTCTTCCCCGAATCACTTCGTTCACCACCACTGACACATGCAGCACTATCCTCCATTACGAAAAAAAATCAATTCTTCAACCTATTTGTGGGCCATTGTAAGAATTGAAACTTTTAGAAAATACACAAATGTCAATGGAAATGAGTAAATCAGGGCTGGTTCACTCAATGTTAAAAAGCGGGCGACAAAGTTTTAGTTCCTCGGTCACTACGATAGCGAAGATAGCGCTGCTGTTGCGTTTTCGCGCGCCATTTTGAGTAAAGTTGCGCGAATGCAGATTATGGTGAGTGTAGGGAATATCCATGGGTAAAAATTATATTATCTGCTTTTCTTACGTTTTACTACAAATAATTGTATTATTTAACCTCTTGGTTGCCGTATCACAAATTCCCGAAAATAAACTTAGACCAGAGAGATGGTTGAAAAACAAATCGCGAAGATTTAATTGGTAAAATATGTTTTTAATATTTAAAACATTAATAAAATTGTATGTACGAATGAAATTAATCAAATAAGCACACCTGGATACGACTGGTGAGACAGAACCTCACTTCTAAGGAGGGGGTATTTTCTATAGTAGAAAATTTACAATCTCTGCAATGAATTGGGATCTGTAGACCATTAAATAATTTCTTGTTTACATATAACAATTTTTAATGAATATTTGACACGAATACATAGATGAAAAACTTGGAAAAAATGATAGAAAGTTCCCATTTCATTTAGTTTCAGTTGTAACCAAACATCAACACCCCAGCTACTATGATGTATGCATTAGAGTGGTTACAGATGGTGGCTTTAATATTGTTGGTAAATGTCATTTAACTTTTATTACACAATTATTTAAAATAATTGATGTAAAAATAACTTTCATTACATATCCTACTTTTACAATTAATTGCTCATTATGAAAGAGTTAGCACAAAAAAAATGTTTTCTAACATTATATTAAGTTGTCTTTTTCCACAACAGTGCAATTAGGGATCGTGAAATGTGAAAGTTGTTAATTCCGTTAGAAAAAACTAGAAAACAGAATAAAAGCTAACAATGCTCAAAGTAAATATTTCGTTTGTATATTCAAATGTTTATATAGTCACATTTCTGATTTTTCTATGCGTTTTTGTGGATTTTTTAAATAATTTGTGTGCAATGAAAAAAAAATAACATGAATGATTTTTAGATTTGAAATTTATTCATCTCTTCTTCAGAATTTTTGTAATATCATTATTACAACAAACACAACAACTGATTCATTAACAGATTTTACAATTGTTTTACTGTGTGGAATTTATATTGTATATCTACATTAATATTTTCACATTATTTTTAGTATTATATTTTATATAAATGTTTTATATTTATATAATCTTCAGAAAATAATTATTTTTAGGATTAACTTACCTCATTGACAAAACAGAAATAATTCACCTGTTTAATGTGCCTCATTTGCTGAAAGGAATTCACAATAATCTTCTAACTAAAACTTTGGAAATAGATGTAGGAAATTTGAAGGAAACTAAATTAGCTTCATGGCACATCATAGGAAAAGTATTACCTTGTTACATATGTAACAAAATTAATAAGGTCATGAGGAAATTGTATGTATCAACGTATGTAATCAATGTACGTAACCAACAAAATGAAAAAATGAGTTAAATATACCACACAGGTTTTTAGTGAGTGTTGGCATACATGGAATTTATATCTCGAATAGACGGTAAATATGAATTTAAATATTTATTTGCTTTCACAATTTCAATTTAATTTCATATGCAGGATTCTATTCATTTTCAATTTCACATTTATTAATTATTCTCGAATTCTACTCTTAAATTGATTGGATCACATCCACAAACACTTGAATGAAGTTTAATGTTGTATGGAGCTACAAGAAAAGTTAAGATGCAATTTCATCAAGTCAAGAACAGAGGGTCCAATATTTTTTAAGCTCTTGTGTTTGCATGGTACATATATATAAAAATTGTGAAAAAATATTTTAGGAATGTGTACAATTACCACTTTTTTTTTGTAGTTGAATTTGAAACTCTATCTGGCACTTTAAAAATTCCTAATAAAGATGATCTTGCAACAGCAGAGGTTTTAAATTTTTTAAACAATTTATTCAATTCATGCAATGGGAAAGCGGAAGGTCTCAATTCATCATCTGTTGGATCAATTAGTAGCCCCTCACAAACCTTTTAACATGAAAGCAAAAGATATTAACAAATGAGATTTGTGAACCCAACCACTAACAGACGAAAAAGTTCCATCCTTATGAAATTGGATCTTCACAATTGATGGTTTCCTCTCATTAAGACATAAATTAACCAAACTTGGAGTCAGCTGCTTTAGAAGCAGGAATGTGAATTAGGGCCCCTAAGAAATTTTTTTTGCTATATCAGAAATTACAATGGATCTAATTTGAACTCTGCTCCTCAATAACTTTTTAATTCACACAGGACATTTTTATTTAATAACATGAACCATGCCAAACATATTAAGAATTGTGACAAAACAGAAGGAAACTTTCTGTTTACTTAAAAAAAAATGTTTCCCAGCCATATGAACAAACACATGCAACAGGAACATATGAAGTAGAGATGCCTGAGATGATCCCTGAAATTCAACCCCAAAAAAAGCATTTTTGGAATCAATTCACCTGATTGTATGGCAAAGTAATTTTTAAAAACATTCAACTGCAAGACTTGTAAAGAATCATTCCAAAATTTAAATTATAATTCATTCTTTTTATCAACTGTAGAGTTATTCATATGTTTTTCCTTTTTAAAAAATTGCACCATTTTCTTCTGTTAAGGCTACAATATGAGATTTTTCCTTTTCTATAGCAATCTGATTGGTTACTGCACATCTGAGCGCGTCAATTTACACCATGTTGACACAAACTATCATTGAAATCAACAAATAAGCAGAACAATACTGAATTGTGACTTACTTTTGACAGTATATTCAGTAAAATTCAAATAGATTTTTCCTGTAACTAACAATAATATTATTGATACAGGATTTATTCAGATGATTCATTTACCAATTCAAATTTGGTTACATTTAATTAAAAAATCATCATGTAACACTGAAGTTGAAATATACAAAAATATTTTCCCTAATTTGGACAGTGCCCTTAATATTTATAAATTTGCAAAAATAAACTTTAGATAATGAGAATACAATATTTATTACACTCAGTTCTTTAATTACACATTCTGAAACCCAACGTTTTCTTAATTGTTCACAAACTCTTAAATTGGTTTCATTATTTATTTAATACATTTCCAGTACTTGTTAATCAAGTTTTTCTAAACAAGGCAAATATTAATTGATTTAGAAGTTACCAAAATAATATACTTGTCTATAATATCATTCAGACTCGCACCACTTGCAACTTCAAGGGGGAAAAAATTTACAAAAAATGTACTGGCACACTTAGTAATAGGATTTTCTTGGAATGTTCTTTGAAAACAGCGTTGGGCTTGTAGGAAACACTGTTGGTGAAGTTCCATCTTCTAGCGTTGGTGAAGTCAAATTTTTTTATATCTTGCCATCACATCATACTGCAATTCGAATATCACCTCCAGAATGGAAACTTAACTCGTACACCTAAGCAAATTAAATTAATTACATTTTGTCATGAACTAATGAGAGTGTACCTATTCTAGAAATGCAAACAATAATGAATTATGTACATTTATTTATTTCTATTTATTTGGTCAAAAAACAGTAAAAACTGTATGTCTCATTTGAAAATGTGACATTTTAAATAACTGGGAAATGCAAACAATGGATTAATATAAAACTTGTCCAATACCATGCGAAGTGATCAGTTGGAAATAATATAATTAAAACACTTTTAAACCAATAGTACAGAATAAATGACACTTCTACTTAGGTTAGGTTATACTACATGGATTTAAGGATTTTCAAGACTATTTTGCACGGTAGAAATGCTCACAAATTAAATAATCAATTACAATTATGCAATAAGATTTCAAAATGAATTATAAATACCTCCACTGCTGGATGGGCGAAAATCCAAGCGATGTACCTCCAGTCTTCTTAAAATCTTCCAAAAAGCCGAAAATGAAGTTTTAGACACGGCAAATAAATGTCGTGACACGATTCACTACAACGATAGGATAGATGGCGCAAAAATCATTACCCCGTTTTCCTATCTACGTTTCACGCCCCTGGTGGACACTTCATGCAAAACACGTGTTTATAATGTGAAACCAACGCAATCTATACATACTGAAATACACTAAAATAAATAATAGTTGAATAGCGCACCAAGGTGCTTTAATGTGAAACACACTAAAAAGTGTACTTCAATTTATTTGTAGTGGCACTTGACATAACGCTGTCATATTACTTTTCTTGAACGATGGATTGAAGACATGCGGGGGAAGAGGCTCGGTTTTCACGGTGGCATACATAATTCCGATGTATACTCTCTACTAAAACTCTCTAGTACATAGTACTTCTAGTACTATGTACATAATACTCTCTAGTACTTCTAGTACTAGAATGTACTCTATACTGCGATTTTTGTAGGAAGAGCTCTCAAGATAACTCAAATCCCATCTTCGCGATGGAATATGTCACGGCATTTCGCGTCTTTTCTCGGTATTGCCGGTAGAAGTCGCATGATCGCAAGCACTGCTTCATACGGTCGCGATCGTGCGAATTCTAGCGGAACGACTGTGAATGATACGAAATGCCGTGACATATTCCATCGCGAAGATGGGATTTGAGTTATCTTGAGAGCTCTTCCTACAAAAATCGCAGTATAGTACATTCCGCTACATGATCGCGAACGATATATGCGCACATATATACACTCTCTGAAACACGCGACTTTTTAGCCTCGTTTACACTGTGCATACACCAAGACATTCGGAGTGTTGGCCGGCCAACCCGCTAGACAGCGCCATAATCGCGACTTTAAATCAAGCTACACTAAGTAATGATCAAATCACAAAGCCACAAAACTACACTAAGTAATGATGAAACCCCTCAGAAATGCCCACAATGTACGAACACCTTTGAAAACGACAGTGGCGCAGTAGGATGTGACGGAAACTGTAAACAATGGTACCACAAAGACTGTACAACACTAACAGCGACGGAATTCAATGCATTGAAAAGCAAGAAAGGAAACCTATTATGGATGTGCAGCAAATGTCGGTATCAACTGGATACTTTTGGCGTTAACAAATCGTATGATGAAGACAAAGAGATGAAGAAGGAAATCAAACAAGCAGTAACGAAGAACAAGACCACATGCGACGAAATACAACAGAAACTTGATGAAATGAGCCAGACTCTAATATAAAAGATGTCGCTCATTTTAGAAGCGCAACTTCATCAGGCAGAATATCTAACACGCCTAGACGACAGTACCCCCCGACAGGATAACCCACCGCCCAAGCAACAAAGGAAAAGCGTCATCCAGGGGAACGGGGAAAAACCAGAGAACGAAAAAGACAAGTGCCAGCTAATAGAAGATAAACAAAATACCACATGTGAAAGATCAACAGAAAACACAGCACAAAACGACAGTGTGAACAGCATCGACAGAGAAAAACAATCTTACAACGAAGGAAAATGGCCCCAAGTAGCAAGGAGAAACAGAACACCACAAAGAAATAAGCAAGTGGTGGGAACAAAGACTAACACTGGCGATGACATCCAAGCCGCACAAAAGACTGCCTGGCTCTTCATAGGAAGACTAAAAGAAGACACATCCCCAGATAGCATAATAAAATACTTACAGAAAAACAACATAAAGGAAGTAATAGAATGTGAAGAAGTTGAGACTAAAGGAAGAACAAAGGCTTTCAAGCTTGGAATTCCCTTCAGATATCTAGAGGAAATAGAAGACCCCGGGTTCTGGCCGGAAGGAATTATAATCAGAAGATTTCGCTTTCGCAGGACTTACCATAACAAGGGAATATCGCTCGAAGGAAAAATACGAACAGATAAAAGTCCTCCTATGGAACGTCGAAGGGCTGAAAAATACCCTCAAACTCGCACCACCAGACCTCCTGAAAAGCCAAGACGTAATCATACTGAAACACTAGCAGTCAACAGCATAGAAATGGAGGGATTCTACTCTTCATACATCCCAGCCGTCCAAGGTCCGAAAGGAAGACCAATGAGAGGTATTTCATGCTATTATAAACCTAAAATGGGAAGAGTAGCATCCACCCACTGCGATGAAGACGCAATAATAATAAATTTTGAAAATACATCCATTATAGGACTCTATGCGGAATCCACCTCCTCAATAGAAAATGTAATAGAGACCATCATGAGCGCAACTACAAAATCTACCCCAGGCCACAATATAATTCTAGCCGGGGATATGAACTGCAGAATTGACATCAGGAACCATAAAAGTAACGAACTGTTAAAACTGATGGAAGAGGAAGGATTTGAACTTGCCAACAAGAGAGAATCCAAAACATACTTTGCACCAAATGGCAGCAGCACCATTGACCTCATCTTCTATAAAGGCTCTGACATAAGAATGATAAAACATAAGTATGTTACACAGAAGCTGAAACGCCGCTTAGAAAACACTGCCCTATTTTAACAATCTTCACCACAACCGGACTCATGCGTGAATTCAATACAGGATCTACCAAGGCCCCATCAAGAAAATAAATACGAACATACTCAATCAGAACGAGAGTAAATTGCAAGAACTTAAACACAATCTGAAGAACCTGGACCTAGATGCCGCAGCCACAACTTTAGAAAAGATTATTAAACCTACCATTATTCCCCAAAAACACGAAGAGCACAAGCTTGGTTCAACAAGGAATGCTATCAGGAACGAAAAGCGGTTTTACAGTTATTACACGTCGCGAAAACTACTAAAAATCAAGACGACCTCAAGAAATACAGTAGCTCCAGACAAAGATACAAAAACCTCCTGAGAAAGAGAAGAAAGGAACACCTGGAATACGAGACAGCAAAAATGATAGAAGCTGCCAAAAATGACCCTTACCTGGCACTAAAACCTCGAAAAACACAGATGGTCAGAAAAATAAGTATGACCACATGGGAAGAACACTTCACCAACATACTAAATCAGGAAGGAACCACGTCTGCATATGCGCTGAAGCCCACGGAGACAGACAAACCATACATAAGGCCTTTCTCAAAAAACGAAGTTGAAGATACAATAAAAAGACTGAAAAAACAACAAAGCAGCTGGAACAGATGGGATATTCAACGAACATCTAAAAGGATCATTAGATATACTACTCCCAGAGATCACAGACCTAATGAACTTATGCTTGAAATTGGGAAATATACCAACTGGATGGAGAGGCTCCATAGTGAAAGTACTGTATAAAGGGAAGGGTGACCCAAGTGATCCCAACCTATACAGAGGTATCGCCCTAGAAAACAACTTCCTCAAGATCCTTACTAAACTAATTGCAAGCAGACTAAACAGGGAAGCCACTCTTAAAATCCCGGAAGAACAGTTCGGATTTAGAACAGGGAGAAACACACTCCAAGCAGTACAAAACTTGATTGGAGATATAGAAGATGCACTGAGACCTACTTCTGGAAAATTCCATGCAGTCTTCATCGATTATGCAAAGGCATTCGACACGCTTGACAGAACCATCTTGTCAACAAAGCTAGAGTCAATCATAGAAGAAAATAAGGAACTAGTGACCCTGATTCACAACATACTCAGAGTTAACACCGTAAAAATCTCAGATAATATAACAATGTCGAAGGAAATAATCCAAACTAACGGTGTGCTCCAAGGAGACCCTTTAAGCCCTCTGTTATTTAACATTGCCACTTACGACGTGGTCCAGAGATTAAGACAAGAGGCAGAGACAGTAAGGATTTACATATACGCAGACGACATGGTCATAGGAACACATAGCAGAACTGAACTTCAGAGAGCAATTGATGCTTTGAAACTATGGGCAAAGGAAAATAAGTTAAAAATCAACACCAGCAAGACGGTGCAAATGATCTTTAGGAAAGGTGGAAGAATAGCAACCGATGATAGAGTAACAATGGACGGAGCCCCACTACAAATAGTACACTCTTTCAAATACCTCGGTGTAACGCTCCAAACAACAATGAAGTCCTTTAAACTGCATACAAAGTCAAGAGCTGCGGCAGCCACTAAAGCCATATACGACATTAAATCATTGAACAGGTTATCCCTACAATCAGCAGTAAAGCTATTCAAAGCCAAAATAGTCCCCATCCTCACATATGGAATCGATTGATTGATTGATTGATTGATTAGGTTTATAGGGCGCTTCAACTGCTAAGGTCATTGGCGCCCATGTCAAAGTTTTCTAAAAACAAATATATTAAACTTCTAATAAAGTGTAATTGGTGCACTTGCCTACTAATTTAAAAGAACATGTATACCTTAAACAAGAACATTACAATTATACTTAAAATAATTAAGCAGGCAGAATAAAACAGAATTTGGGGCCAGTAAAACATGTCCCTGTCATATAAAATTGTATATTCCGCATTCTCTCAAAAACAAAAAGCTTTGAGAGCGCGGAATCGTCATCTCCGAGCACCTCTCGTAGGGATTTGCCCAGAGCATGTCTACGTCGGCTGCCATCAAATCTCAAACAATGCAGGAGGACGTGTTCCACAGAAAGAGCCGCCCTGCACGAGTCACAGGTAGGAGGAGATTCTCCTCGAATGAGGAAACTGTGGGAGAAGTGACAGTGTCCGATACGCAGACGGGTTAAAATAACTTCCTCGCGCCTAGAAGGTCGGGATGAGGAGCGCCAGGGATTAACAGTATCCTTTATTACGCTTAGTTTAAAGGTGGTATTGTGCCACTCTGTTTGCCACGCTCTAAAGATCAGTCGTTTTAAAGAAGCTTTAACATCGGACGATGGTACGAAAGGAATGTCAACATGAGTATTCTCCGTTGCCGATTTTGCCGCCTGGTCAGCCAACTCGTTCCCTATGATTCCCACATGGCCTGGGACCCAACTCAGTATTAGATCGTAGTGGCGAGACAGAAGGCGATGAATGATGTTTTGAATAGATTCCGTCAGGTAGTCTGAGGAAGAACGGGAGACAGCTTGTAACGAGCTAAGAGAATCGGAACAAAGAACTACTTGACGTAAGGTCGTTGACTCGATGTATTTTAGGGCTTCAAGAATTGCATACATTTCAGCAGTGAAGGTACTGCACTGAGAATGTAGCCGATATGATTTTGTGACCCTGATACAATAAAAACTACAAGCCACCGCATCATTGCACGATGAGCCGTCTGTATATAAGAATACATGATCTGGGTAGGCTGCCCTCATTTCCTGAAAATGTATCTGGTAAGCAAGAGGACTAGTCGTTTGTTTAGGCAGGTTGGATAGTCTGAAATCAATATTCGGGCGGAGGAGTTTCCATGGAGGAATGGAGTGACTTGGGGTTTCATGGGTGTCGGAAGATCAACATTAAGGTCCCGCAGAAGATTTTGCAATCTAATACCTGGAGGCTGAGGCAGCGATGTTCGAAGAATATATGATGTTTCATATTCAGGATGGATAATTATTTGGCGGCAAGGATGATTAGGGAGTCCTGATACTTTAGCTCCGTAAGATGCTAATAAAATATCCCGCCTTCGTTTTAAGGAAGGCTCGCCAGCCTCGGATAGAAGGCACTCAATTCGGCTGGTGCGGTATGCGCCTGTTGCTAGACGGATACCCGCGTGGTGTATACTATTGATGGTCGCAGAGTGGAGGGAGCTGCTGAGCCATACACTTCACTACCGTAGTCCAAAACTGAGCGGATGAGTGATCTATACAGACGTAAAAGGGTAGTGCGGTCGGCACCCCATGATGTACCATTCAGCATTCGGAGAAGATTAAGGGGAGAGACACATCTGGTTTGTAGTCCACGGATGTGAGCGCGCCAGGTGAGAGACTTGTCAAATGTAAGCCCCAGGAAACCTGGCAGATTCTGCAAATGGAAGCGGGTTTCCTGCCAAGTGAAGGACTGGATTACTATGCAAATGGTATATCCTACAGAAATGCAAACCGATACATTTAGTAGAAGAGAATTTAAAGCCCGTTGACGTACTCCATTCGTGGAGCTTGTTGAGCGCCATTTGGAGTTGCCTCTGGATCACGCTGATGCTGCTGGAGGAACAGAAGATGGCAAAGTCATCCACAAATAACGATGCCTTAACAGGTTCTCGTACAGTCGACGCTATACCATTGATGGCGATGGCAACAGAGTGACACTCAGCACTGATCCTTGAGAGATACCATTTTCAAGGGGGTGACTACGAGAAAGTCTATCACCCACACGAACACGGAAGGATCTATTCAATAAGAAGTTTTGGAGGAATAGCGGAAGCTTCCCCTTAAATCCCCAAGAGTGCAGGGTTTGCAGAATGCCGTACCTCCAGGTGGTGTCGTAGGCCTTTTCTATATCAAATAATATAGCCACTAGATGTTGTTTCAAGACGAACGATGTAGAGATAGCTGTTGCCAGCGAAACGAGGTGGTCCAAGGTAGATCGGTTTTGTCTAAACCCGCTTTGGATTGGCGTCAACAGATTTTTATGCTCCAAGGTCCAGGCTAGACGCTGATTCACCATGCGTTCCAGCACTTTGCTTACACAGCTTGTGAGGGAAATAGGTCGATAACTTGATGGCAGTGATCGATCTTTCCCCACTTTGGGAACTGGGACGATGATAGCTTCTCGCCACATGGTAGGGATAGTATGCTCTTCCCAGATACGGTTAAAGAGCCGGAGAAGAAATTCCATGGCAGTTTCGGGAAGATGCTGCAACATTAAGTTGTGGATTTCGTCTGGACCTGGAGTGGTTCTTTTGGCAAGCTTCAGAGCAGAACGCATTTCATGCATAGAGAAAGGGGTATTATAATCCTCATGTGCTCTGCTCGAAAAATCCAAAGCGCGATTTTCCATTCTTTCTTTAAACGAAAGGAAGTTTGGAGAGTAGTTTGCCGAACTCGACATCTTTTCATAGGTGAGTGGCAAGTTCCTCTACAACGGCGTCTCGATCTGTGATTATCTGACCATTTTTTTTAAGGCCTGGCCCTGAGTATGAGGAAGGGTACCCTTTAATTAGACGCACCTTCCTCCATACTATACTGGCCGCCAGTTTGGAAGTCCGATGGCCGGAGATGCGCAGTAGCAAGGAGAAAACCACGTGACAGTCACGAGCGAATAGGCTTCAGTCTTCTATTCACTGCGGAGGAGAACGGAGTTCCCGTGCTTGCTCAGGAATATCGACTAGTTTTTTTGTATTATCGTGTGTTTTTCGAACAAAAGTTAAAGTTCAATATGTGCGAAGAAATACGTAAACGTGAAGTGCTGAGAAGTCAAGCGCGAAACATGGTGTATACTGTTTATTCGTACTTCAAGAAGGAAGCAGACGCAGGCCATCCTATTTTCGACGTTGCCAAAGTTCAACAGCGGACAGCGGCAGCTTGTGACATCGCAGTGAAAACTGTAGGACGCATTTTGAAGACTGCCAAATCATCTCTTGCTGCTTCGGGGTCCGTGCTTCTGAAATCACCTGGAAAACACAGCAGGAAATCACGTACGGTAACAAATCTGGATGATTTCGACAAAACAGTAGTGCGGCGGACTGTATTAGAATTTTACGACAGAGGTGAATACCCTACTGCAGAAAAATTAACCCGGAAGTTACGAAAAGATATCGAATATAAGGGAAGTGTCAGGTCAATGTACCGCATTTTAAAATCTATAGGTTTTGAATATGTTAAATGCAAGGATGGTAGGAAGTTCCTCATGGAACGCAGTGACATTGTGGAAGCTCGCGTTAGGTTTTTGAGAGAAATGCACGAGATTCGCACTCGGGAACCTAACACGTGCATTTATTATATGGATGAAACCTGGGTAAATCAGAACGATTCCAGAAATTATTTCTGGCAAACTCGGGACGGAGCAGGAGGATTGAAAGTGCCGGTAGGAAAGGGGGCGCGGCTTATTGTTTGCCACGCAGGGTCTGCCAAGACTGGATTTGTACCTGAGGCAAAACTTGTTTTCCTCTCCAAAAATTCAAAGAGTGCGGACTATCACTCGGAAATGAATGCCCGTGACGTTCAGGGAGTGGTTCAAGAATAGCTTTCTGCCTCACCTGCGTCCAAATGCTGTTATTGTTATGGACAACGCTCCGTATCATTCCATGGTTTTAAATAAGACACTGACTTCACACACACGCAAGTCAGAAATATGTGATTGGTTGCAAAAAAATGGAATTGATTACGATCCATCCCTGACCAGAGCAGAATTACTCCGAATTTGCAGAATTCACGCAAGCCCACGAAAGCAATACGAATTGGACGAAATTGCGAAAGCAATGGGTTACAGAGTGATTCGTTTGCCTCCTTATCATTGCGCTTATAACCCTATTGAAAAGATTTGGGCGCAAGTGAAAGGGTATGTGAAGGAAAAAAACAACACTTTTAAAATCGCCGACGTGGAAAGACTCACACACGAGGCGATAGATCATGTGACGCAGGCAGATTGGGCTTCGTGTGTGCGCCACGTCGAAAATCTTCAAGAAGATGATTTTCGAAAGGAACTTTTGAGAGACGAGATTATGGAACCCATAATTATAAATGTATTGAATAATGCTCCATCTGAAGAAAGTAGCGATGACAGTGACAGCGGAGACTGCTCGGGTGGCGACGAAGAAGACGATGCCTCTCTCGATTTGTAAATAAATTGCAATGTTCTTTTGTATTTTACATAAATTATTTCGCTTTATATTATATGTTTATATGAAAGTATCAATGTGTTTATTTACTACCTTGTACATCCCCAACCCCGCATGTACCTTTGATTCACATGTTAATACTTACATACGTTCTTAAAGTTGTTATTATTTACTATTATATATTTTATCAAATTAAGCAACAAATTGAAAAGCTACAAATGTTATCTTCCGGTTCAGTATTGTAGTGCTCGGCGGACGCTCAAGTCGTGCGGCCGGCGAGAGGGAGGGGTGTGGTCCGGGGCGTGTCTGGAATGCGGGTGTCCGTTGGCGCGAGGGGGATGGACTTGATGATGCCTCGGCAGGCAGCTGGGGGCGGAGGCAGTCGGACTGTGGAGTGCAGCGGTGTTGTTTCCTTATTATGTGTAAATCGGGCAGATCCAGCCGATCATTGGGGGGGGGGATCGTAGATTTTTGTTAAGCAATAAACATATTTGTTATTATTTTTGTATGTTATTTATGTTTTATAGGTATGATACTATACAATATTATTGTTTTAATATTTTATATATTTGATCATAAATATTTAAATTAATTTTGGCTAAATAAAGGAAGGTAAACGAAAACTCTAGCCTTTTGATGGGGGCCCATGAGCCCTGTGTCCCCCCCCTGCATCCGCCCATTGGGGTAAATATTATGTGGCAATAGCAAATAAATCTGTACATAAAAATTTCGTGTCTGTATTTCACTCATTCACGACGACGTCACAGAATCAACCACTATTGCGTTTTACCCCATGAGCGTAACATAGAACAAAAGTAGGGGAGGGAGAGGGGACAAAGCAAATGTATTTAACTCACTACGTCTGAAGATGCAATTAAAAAAACAGATCTTGCACTTAATACTACATTGCACATTATTTTCAAATAAAAGTAATGTTTTATTTATTATACCATATTATCTAATGCAATGTACTTTAATGAGGAAACCGTTTGCAATTGTGTCAATTAACTAATAATAAAACAAAAACATGGCTTTCTACTAAATGGCTAAAAAATTCGTCAGAATATTGCCCGTAATAAATGTGTCGAATTGTTCTCAGTTTTCTGAAGGAAGGAAGGGAGGTGTTAAAAACCTTCTCTTTAGAAATTCTCAATGACGGGTCTAACGCAGAGCGGAAAGAAAGAGAGAGTAAACATAAATTTGGCAACAAAGCAAAAATGTGCTCCCTCTCTCTCTGCGCGGCCACTGGACTTCCATTTTGGCGGCTAGTATAGACGTGGTGGCGTGTGGCAATTCAAGGAGGACACGTATCCTTCCATGATGCATTCTTGCTTTTCTAATATGGTTCTCTCTCCTCGCCTTAGCTCTGCACCTCTTGTAATCAATAAGGTTATCCGCGGTGGGATAATGTTTAAGTCGAGCCAACGCTTTTCTTCCGAGCACCGACAGCCCTTGAGCAAATCAAGTTCCACCACGGTACAAAGGGAGTGTCGCGAATTACCGGTCGACTTGGGGATTGCAGTGCCCGAGCTTGTGCAATATTGCAGTGTTAAAATGAGCAGCCATATCCTCCACACTAACAGAATTCACCCTCTGATAAATTCACATTCGCTTGGAATGTCGGCCCAGTCAGCACGAAGGACGCACCATTGAGGGGGGCGCGCCAAACCACGCGCAAGTCTATCAATGTGGACGATAATGGGATAGTGTCGCTACCATATAGGTCGTCTAGGATGGACCATTGCAGGTCGGTTGAAAGAGAAGGGCTGCAAAGAACTAAATCAATAATACACGTGCTCGAGTTTGTGGCGACGGCAAAATGAGTTTGCTTCAACCAGAGTTCAGAATAACCAAGTCCGCTGTGTCTATTACTGATTCAAAGATACTGCCTCTCGGACACGTGCGGAAGAAACCCCAGAGAGGACTGTGGGCATTCACATCGCCGACTATCATAAATGGAGAGGTAGTTGATTTATCAACCCTAAGAGTTCGTTTGCTGATATAGTCAGACCTGGAGGGATTAAATGTTGCACACAGTAAGTGTGAGGGATGGGAGGTGCACCTGCACACATACTGTTTGAATGTCAGTCTGAAGAGGTACCTCTGTAGATAGCAGCGAATCATGCACCAGTGAAGCAACTCCCGCCATGAGCGCGGAGACCATCATCCACATCGAACCTGTACGAAGAAAAATCCGGAAAAGATAGAGGGCGAAGTGGGGTAAGGTGTGTTCTTGAAGACAAATCACCATGGATTGTGACGGGACACCAACAGTTTAAGGTCGTCCGTCGCGAGGAGAAACCATTTGCGTTCCATGACATTAGAGCCATGGTAGATTAACTTTCTTTTTCTTCCGACGTTGGGAGCCGGATGCACGAGACTCCTCCCCAACGGGAGCCTCCCCAAAACAGAAACCTCCCTGGGTGTTGCCAGGGGGGCCTGGATGCTCGCTCAGAGCTAGTTTCAAAAGTTTAGTCGGTCGCGACTTCGAAGGTCCTTTTATGTGGGGTTTGGTGTCCGTCTGACGTCAACTTCCGTCAATACAGTTGTTGTCGATTTTCGTGGACTGTGCTGGTTGGACTTTTTTGGTGTACCTTTATATTTGTGGGGATTATATTCTCCCACCCTCAAGGGGAGATGTATCCCCAGGGGGTCTACTGGTGACACTTGGCAACCAAACTCACTTTTTTGCGGGGCAGCGCGTTCTTTTGGCAGCCCGCTGCTACCCCGGAGATTTCGCTTTCACAGTGGCAGAAAACAAGCGCGAGAGGTCGACTGGTGTCCTCGCATGGAACCGACTTTTTGGCTTCAGGGAAAGACACTTTTTCCACGACTCTTATCTTTTGGATGTCACGCTCTTTCAAAAAGGTGGGGCATTGATTATAATTTGCCGGGTGGGCACCTTCGCAGTTTACGACGCAATGCGGTGTAGTGGTGCAAGGTCCAGGTTCGTGAGATGGTTTACCACAGTTACCGCACACTGGGGTATCTGCCATGCACCGCTGTTGTGTATGGCCGAATCGTTGGCACTTGAAGCACCGCAAAGGATTGGGCACATACTGTCGCCGCGGAGGTTATAAAAACCGCACGAGATATTCCGGGCAAAGTAGGGAGGTTGAATGTTAGGATAAGAGTGGAAGTGGGGATTTCTCGCCATGCTCCCTCCTCTTAATTCTATAAACATCTGTCACACCCCTGACTCTTGAAGAAAGCAACCAGATCTTCCTCGCTCTCTGTTGAGAAGTCAACATGATTGACCACTCCCTTACAAAGATTGAGTGTTGGGTGAGTGGTCACCTCCACCTGGAGGCCGGCAATCTGCTTCGTCTTCATAATTCTATCAATCTGTTCATCCGTTAGCGCTTCAAAAGAATGGTGCCATTCCTTTGACGCACTACGGCTTGCAATTTTCCATATTTTTCCTCTATTGCTCGCGGCCCAAACGCACAGCACTAACCATTTTAAATGATTTACCTTCCTCTGCGCATGCCATGAGGAGGAATCTAGGTTTCTTTGGTCTATCTTCTTCATTGAAAAAGAAACTATTCAAATCAAGGTTTCTTTCCGGACATCTCTTCCTTGCGAAAGAGGGCGGGGGAGAAGGTTAGTTTCCATAAAGATGGATCAGGTTCATCCTCGTGGTCCCCACCCACCACGGAGCCCAACAAGGGGACACTCCTCGGAGTGCCAGGGTTGCCACGAGGATATAGTGGGGGAATAACACAGCGCTGCACCACCGTGTATCCCCCGCTCACCCTGGAGTTCAGTACAAGACCTAGTCCAAGCCGATTGATCGGGATGGGTTAGCTCCCGACCGCCCGTCTAGAAGAGTCCGAGGCCAAAGCAAGCGTATTGAGGCCTACAGGGAATGTTCCCAAAAATACGTACACAACGTATCCCTCAGTGCAAGCCGAACGTAGCACAAGGTGAGTGTTTGGAAACAAACAGACCCCTCAACCGCCAGGACACACATTCCCTCCGACACGGGTCGCCATGCACGGCAAACATGGGTGGGCGTTCAGCATACAGAGAAGGCCAGTGAGGAAGAAAAAGGAGTGAAAAGAACGTACATGACATGAAATGAGAAGCAAGAAGATGAAAAAATGGAGAAAGGAACACTTGAGAGCCTTCTCTGCATCCCCCGTCAGGACGTGGACCACCCACCTCGACGGGTATGGAATCGAGCTGACATGGAGAAGCTAACCACAAACGACCTTCGCACTATAGAAGCAGTAAAATCCCGCTTCCTAAAAACTGTCCTCGGGTTTCCAAATATACGAAATCCAGACTTGTATATGAACTTGCAAAGGAATCCTTCCTACTAGAGGACTTGCGCCTAGAACATAACCTGCCATCGACCAGTTGCTATACAAGGGTACTGCTAGAACGAGTGGAGAAACGAAAGGAGATATGGATAGACTTCTACTCCACGGAAGCCATGGTGGACCGATCCTGGACGGAAGCCAACCAAGACCTTAGACACTTCGTCAATTCCCTAGCGACTCATGGATATCATCACAAAATCTGTTCAACAAAGACGTACCATCAACCTGATGAAAACTGCGTATGTGAACTGTGCTATCAACCTTGTGACCGGTATCATATAACTCAGTGCAGAAAAAGAGACATACCAATTATTAAACTCTGTAAAAAACTAAGCTATAATTTCTTTGTACAATTTGTACGCGTTTCTATTATTATTAAATCAAGCTCTGCTTGATTCCTGTGGTGCCTTTTGCGATGGCAGAGACCCCTTGCAGTAGAAATCTGTCAGAAATTAATTTTTTTTAATGTCAAGTGATCGTTAACGCAATAAACAAGATTTGTTGTGAATTTCGTTGTACAAGAACAATTCCAAACTATTAGTCTTATTAGTTTTTTTTTTTTAACTTTTCTATAACTTAGTTGGTAGGTGGTTTTTTAATAAGTATTTAATATTCTCAATTTATTTTCCGTCGGCTAGTTTAAGTTAGATTTATTTCGGTGCAAAGGAGTGCACTGGTAATAAAAATTCAGCTTTTGTAAAGAAACAGCAGGATATTGCAGTCACAAGTTATTCAATTTATCGTTTTTCATATTATCGCGGCAAAAGTATTATTCTTTCATGAAGAACATGAGGGTTCAGGGCAGAAATTTTTAGCTAATTTACCTTTGAAAATATATTTTATTATATAGGAGCGAATATTTTGTCAACAAACTCGAAAAAAACTCTCTTTTCTGTATTCAAAATTCGACTAGAATATGTTTAGGATAGAGACCACAGAATTATGAAAACGTGCACAAAATTCAAGAAACCCCATAGCTCGTCATACGCAGTTTTTAACTGTTTTTTGACGTAAATAAATAAATAAAAAGTGCCAGTGCTGAGGAAGCAGAAACTTTTTTAGAATCAGATTCAAGCATTGTTCATTATCTGACAAAATATCACCGGTCAAGCCATTAGTGAGTGCGAACATTCTTTCCAAGTTTACTGATGATGAAAAATCGTACGCATGGTTTAGGCGCTAGTGTTGTTCACATACATCGAACGGACGGAGGAACGTTTTCCTTTTTTTATTTGTTTTATCGGTATCAAGGACCCACAAATTTCTGGCTGCACCCCATGTTAGAGGATTATTTTTTTCTTTATTTAGCAACTGGATTTATCCACTTCTTTCGTTTTCACGGCCCGGCAATGATTTTTTTTTTCTGTCAAAAATCCGCCGTTTTTTTCGCGCAGCATTACATAACCTTTCCCTATGCTTCGTATTTCCGTGTAGTCCGTGTATTACTCCATATATACGTACGTATACGGGAAAGTAAAAATACCAAGCGCTTTGCATTGGCCATATTATAGACGTAATTGTTAATTTTTAGTAAAACTTGGATAGTATTTTGTATGAAAGCATTATAATTTTCAATAATTCCCCAATCAATAATATTTGCTGCTTCATACCTTACAGTGATTCGTGATTCACTGTCGCGATTTTCAAATTCAACTTAAGTCAATTCTCATTCTTTTTAATTAGGGAGAGGATTTTTATGCCCTAAAAAAATCTTTTAACATGCTTTTAAAATATGCAATTAAATTGGACATTATTTCATTTCCTTTATTTGCCTTTCTTGCTAAAATTCAGAAGAAGCATGCTTGGAATGAAAAGATATACTTTTGTGCAAACATAATGTAACCTAGCTTATTTCACGGGAGAATTGAAAACAATTGGAACATAGTGAAAAAATACTCTAAAAACAGAAAATAGAAACACTAAGAACATTGCACTTCACTACAAAACAATGTTCTGCACAGTCCACAGGAAAGCATACACTTTCAATAGACATTTCTCAGAAATTGGTGAAAAACTAATTCACTGCAATTCATTAAATAATATAAACATGCAGTCAAATATTCGCACATTATCAAATGTAAATTCCATATACATTTCAGAACATCACCTGCAGAAATACAAAAAATCATTAATCAAATCAAAAACATTCCCCACAGGACTGGATAATATCCCTGACACCCTCATTAAATATACAGCAACAAACATAATAGAACCGCTCATTCACATTTGTAAACCACTCCTTCATGACAGGTATCTTCCCCGACATTCTCAAAAAAGCAAAATTGGAGCCACTATTGAAAAAAGGGCAACACTCCACGATCCCATGAATTACAGACCGTTATTCTTACTATCTGGATTTTCCAAAATTCTAGAATAGCTTCAAATAACCCTTTGACAAGGCTCAACATGGATTTAGAAATGGTAGATCTACAGATACAGCTATCTTCACCTTTCTAAATGACATACTTGGTGCTCTAGATCAGAAAGAAATCCTCATCGATTTGTTCCTAGATTTATCCAAAGCATTCAACACTATTGACCATCACAGGGTTGGGCAAAATACTTGAAAATGTATTTTCGATACAAAATACTTCACCGAAAGTATTTAGATACCAAATACAACAATACTTTCATAGAAGTATTTTAGATACAAAATACAAAATAGTATTTTAAAATACTTTTGAAAATACAAAATACAACCAACCAATATCTTCTATCCTATTTTTTCTCTTTTAAACAATCATTCACATTCAATAAAAGATCACATCAGATTTAAATTTTTTATTAAAAATGTATAACATTCTTTATACAAAATGTTTCAAATTAAATTTTCAACCCATTTCAGGTATCCGTATGGGGTCCATCCATACATTACATAACTCTAAAGGGGGAGGGAGGGGGTCTGAAGGCAGCGTAAGCTGCTTTACTAGAGATAGGGAAGTGCGTTACAAGGGGGGGAGGGTATTGAAAATACTCGAAATTGCGTTACGTAATTTATGGACGGCCCCTATCATTTGTGATATATGTTAATATTTTAAGTTGAAAGGCATCTTGTCCGTGCTAAGAGCCGAAAGAATACTTGGAGTTAAAGATCTCGCCATGAGTTCTTGCCAGGTGATAGTTTGGGACAAATATTGCAGGTTATAGACAATTAACCAAGATGCCTTTCAGACTTAAAGTATGAACATACATCACAAATGATATGGATATCTGATGAATATTGCGGATTTTTAGGTTTTAAAATATGCACTTTAGGTGCCTAAATAGGTTCTTTCAGCATCTTTTAGGCTTTCTAAATGGTAGAATAGGCACTATAAAATTCGAAACTTAGAAGAAAACTCACTTTTTGAACCAAATATTATATTTCTCAACAATAAAAACATAAATCAATATTACGTAGAATCAGTATTGAACATTTTGAGATAATACTATTATGAACAAGTTTGTTTATAGTTAGAATTATTCCTATCGTATTTCGCCTCACAATAAATTACTAATACATTCTCCAAGTTTTCAAGAAAAATGAAAGTTTCTTATCGGACAAGATCACTTTGCTTTCGGGGAAATTCAATCGCTTTATCTTAGAAACGGAGACAGCTTCTCCACGAAGTCAGGAAGTAGTGGCGTGGAGACGTTTATCGCTAGATCCTTGACTGGAATATTCGTTTCTTGCTCTCTTACCGGCGACAAAATGAGAGAAGAGGATAAAAAGGTGCAAGAGAACAAATACAATTTAGGTTGTTAAAAGTAACTTAAAATTCATATCATCCGTGTCTGTTGTGCCGACACAGAAGAAAAAAGATAAAGAAGTCATAGACAAAAGAAATTAGGCAAATTAGTTTAATTTTAGGTTTTTAAACCTAAAATAGGCACAAATAGTTATTAATATTGAAATATGCTCTTTTAGACGCTATAAAATTGACGGGTTTTAGTGCAAAAGAAACTTAAAATGTATACAAAAAGCTTCATTTAGTACAAGGTACCCAGAAAAAATAGATTTTTACCTAAATATACCATAACCAAATATCAGCTCTTACAAAACACCGCAAGCACACGTTTTTAATCACTGCGCGAAACCACTGGGCCACGAGGCACACACATGGCAGCACTCGTTCTGGCACGCGGAGCCTGCTCTCCGAGAAATTGAATCTGAGCTCGCGATTACAGCTACGGTGTAAGAAATATATCTTACACGTGATTACAGCGCTCCTCCGGTTATCTCCAGTTGAACCGACGGAGGGAGAAAACGTAATCGGAGGAACCGGAGGTCCGGTCGCACTCGTCCACGTGGCGGGACACTCTCCATTTACTGGTTCAATCAATGTTTGTGACGGATAAAGAAAAAGTATTTTTGTATTTTGGAAATACAAAATACTATCAGAAAGTATTTTCGATACAAATACAAAATACATGTTTCAATATGTATTTTCGATACAAAATACAAATTACAAAAGTATCGAAAATACGTATTTTAAATACAAGTATTTTCGATACTGCCCAACTCTGACCATCACATACTGTTATCCAAACTTGAAATTTTGCCAAGTGGTCACAATCAAGCATGTCAGAGATAAAAGGATTTTGACCCACTTTTCCTAACATAGAATGATACATTACGAAGTACCACAAGGATCAATCCTAGGCCCTATATTCTTTCTCTTGTACATCAATGACATGCCCCTGATTCTACAAAAGAACAAAATAGTCCTATTTGCACATGACACAAACATTATTATTAAAGCAAATACTCAACAAACTCTACAAAAAGAAGCACATACAGTTCTAGAAGCACTAGTAAATGGTTCCAGGTAAATAAACACCAGTAAAACTGTCTCCCTAAGCTTTTAGAATCCACTCTCTAAAGAAAAGCCTCCAACACAATTGATGATAAAAAATATGCCTGTAAAAATTGCCCAAAAAAACAATTTTCCTGGGTTTGACTATTCAAGACAATCTGAAATGGAACTCTTCCATCGCAGATCTAAACAACAAGCTGACCAAGTCATGTTATGCCATCTACATTCTTAAGTCAAATTCTAACGTGGATACGTTGCGAACAGTATACTTTGCAAATGTACACTTGCGTCTAATATACAGAATCATATTCTGGAGAAATTCTCCAGAAAGTATTCACACATTCATCATCCAAAAATGAATATTGAGAACAATGACAAACACTCACAAATAGGAGTCCTGTACACCACTTTTCAAAAAATCACAAATCCTACCACTACCATACATATAGATTTTTTAAATATTAATCTTCACAAAGAAGGCACATTTGGAAAACTAGGATTCTGTTACTCTAAATGCAGAAGTTCACAACTATGATACTAGACAAAAAAGAAATCTGCATGTCCCACACAGAGAAACTTCACTCTTTCAAAAAAGTATCCTTATATAAGGCATTACACTATACAACAAACTCCCTAGTGAATTTAAAACCTTAAACTCTAGATAGATAGATATATAAAATCATAAACATGTATCTACACAAACATAAACTAGATTAATAATTTTTACATACTCTGTTGCATGCTATGAAACCCCCCAAACTGATTGTTGAATGTAGGGGATGGACCCAGCCCAGGCATCAACTTATAAGAAGACGACTACTTATTTATTAATTTTTCTTTCTTCTCTCTTTCTTTTTATAAGTATTGTTTTTCAATTTTAATTTTAATTTCATTTTTCTTCCTTTCTGTATTGTATTTAAATACTTAGAATATCTATATTGTACATTTTATTATTATGTACATATTCTGACTTGTCATACACGGCTTATGCTGTATTTAAGTGACAAATATATTATTATTATTATTATTATTATTATTATTATTATTATTACTATATGCACCTCGGCGGATTACATTGTACGTCTTGGTTCAGTTTTTCCGTCTGGTTTAAAAAGTATGTACCAAGAAACATCTACACTCCTTTACCTATATCCTACATACAATATTTCATCATCTTTAGGAAGGAAAAGAAAACTCAAACAATTACAAGCTCTTTCTAATCAATGAATGCTCACAAATAAAAAAATTCTATGAAAACAAGAAACATTTTACAGATTACTCTCTATTTTAATGAAATATACAAAATGTGTTCTAACAATTACACAAATATGCACCATCAGGAAAAATTCTGCCCTAAATATGCACTAACATATTAAACTCTATAGCATCCAATTCTAACTAAATGTCAAGAAATTTCACTTGCTATGCCCTGAAGCAACAAGCAAAAATATGCAATATCATAGACATCTGCTCCCTATTATAATAAAGCCAATTTAGAACTTTTCTGTGTAGTTTCAGTTTTGCATATTTTAGTTTAGACATAATTTTGGAAAATAACTTAAAAAATAATTACATTTATTATAGTTTTGATATTTATCAAGTGGAGAAATAAGTTATTGTCATGTCACTTAAGTAGTATGGCCCCTTCCAACAGAATGTTGTAGATGAACAGAAAATGTATAGATGTAATTGCTGTTTTATACTGATGCATACTTGTACTGGATTTGTACTAGTTTCCTTTACAAATATAATTGTTTAGTGTATAAACACAGACAGAAAAGTCAGTCTCTAGGGAAGATATTTACTTCTTTGAGTTTCAGAACATTTTCCACATGACATTTTCCGGGTAATAAATAAACTATAAAATAAATCTTCCGCAGGAATAGATAGTGTTCGGTTTTTATGCTCCAAAAATTGCACACCATTTAATGAACTACTTATTTATAAAAGCTTGTGAAAAGGAACTTTTCCTAATGTTTCAAACAACAATAGTAAACCATTAAAAAAAAGCGATTCTCTTGAAACTGGCGCGCAATCTTTGGTGTCACGTGACCAAAAGTCGTGGAACCTGATGTCCGTATGTAAACGTGCACTATCGACTTTCACGAAAAGTCATAACTTTAAGTCATGACTTTGAAATGTCGTGGAATATGCCATGACACATGTCACATGTGAAACAAGGCTTTCAAAAATAGCAAAATCGCAATGCTTGCTCTGAACCACCTTCTCCAACAGCTCATAAAGGGTTAGTAACCAAACGGACAATCACTAACTTCCCATGCTTTCAAATCAGCCCTCACTACCCACCTTCTTTCTAAGGAGGTCTGTAAAATTCATAATCTACACCAAACTTTGGTGGAGGGTGTCCAATTACCATCCTTTCTGCAGATCTGTAGAGGTTTAGGACCAAATTCAAAGGTTGATCTTCCTCCCCCTCTTTTAAATGAACTTTCAATAATCTCTGTACTGGGCTTCACACATGGACTCAAACATAGCTCTTCATTGGCATGCAAACAGTTGGACCAGGGAGATCAGAGGCTTTGCATAATGTAAGTGACCTCCCTTCTTCTTTTAGACTGTGT
>JAHLJT010000941.1:0-40974 GCA_031308135.1 Acheta domesticus
CGCGCCATTCGAAAGCGCAATGTCGGTAGAGACCTTGTAGTTACTGCAAACACATTCTCATCATTTTCTCAAAACTAATAAAATTTTACAAAGCTTTTGAGATATATGTTACATATTATATTACATGAGTCTCAATGACAATGTGAAATTACCTTGTAATTTATTTATTCGAATTTTGCATTCAACATTTAGTTCACATTCATGACGGAACGCATACAGTATCTACAAATCTTCCACAGAACGAAGTACTTTGTTGGTCACATATTTTTGTAGTTCTAATTTGAATTTAGTGCCCTCTACTGGCTTGACAGTTGCTTGGTAGATTATTGAAAAATGTTATCTCTGGACGATATGGATTTCAAAAGCAGTTGTTTTTTTTTTTCCTTTTCTATCAGTACAAACTTTTTCTATGTTGTTTCATTACTTGTGTTGTATGGTAAGGTACTATGTTTCCATTGCAATTCTATTGTATTTGATGAATAATATTGTATTATATACATAAAGTCCATAGACTGCAAAGACATTTACATTTTGAAATATAGTTTTGCAGCTATCTATCCTTTTCATTTTGAATACTGTTTTTATGGCTTTTTTTCTGGAGTGTAAATTCTCTAGTCATGTGTCGTATATGTATCACCCCCATTTATTTATTCCATACACGAAGTGTGAAAGGATTGCTCAATAATATAGAATCTTCAACTCAGGATCAAAAGTTTTGAAAGATGAAGTAGTACCATGGGAATTTTTTTGTTATCTCCAGCTGTTAATTTTTCATTTAACAATGGAAAGATTGCAGTTCAGTGATATTCAGTTATAATTTCCTTTATATTTAAAAAATTCATTAATCTTTCATAGCGTATTTTTTCAAGAATTTTTGTGAAGAGAGCAACAAGAAAAGGACTATAGCTTATAACTTCAAGAGAATAACCTCTTTTTCATGGTTTTACCATTGTTGTTTGAAACATCAGGAAAGATTCCTTGTCACAGTGAACAGTTACTTACAGTTATAAGTATCTAGTTTCATTATATGGAAAGCAATTTGTTGCAGCATAAGACCCTGAACATGATCCATTCCTGCTGCACCATTTATTTTATAGATTATTTATTACTCAGAGAATGTCATCTGGTGAAGTATGTTATATGGAAAATATGAAACTCAAAGAAATCAATATCTTCACTAGAGACCGACTTTCCTCACCAATGTGTACATGCACCAAACAATTATGTTTATTGTAAAACAGTTACAAATACATTAGAAGTATGCTTCAGCACATTCTTCATCAATTACATGATGTGTTCATCTCCAACATTCTGTTAGAAGTGGCCCTACTACTTAAGGGAATTTAAAAATTTAGAAATAAACTAAGGAGATTCCTTGCGGTGACTCATTTATAAATAATTACAAATAATATTATATTTACACACCCATATAATATTATTATATATTTGTGTGTGTGTATATGTTTGTATGTATGTGTGTGAGAACGTGAATGTATGCCCCTAATTGTACAAAATAATGCAACATGTTATTGTTATTGATATTATCATTACCATTACCATTATTATATTATTATTATGATTATTATTAATTGCCCATGTCTCTTTAATTGTGGAAACTAGAAATTACTGTTTCCCAATTACAAAGAGCTCATATTTTAACTTCAGAGGAATGGTTTTTCTGTTTTACTCTATTACTTCTAACTTATTCTACAAATGATACATATCAAACTGTAATAAATATGAACATAAGTGAAGATAATTTTTTTGCTTATTTTAATGTCTAAACATTAAAATTTGCAAAATGAAACTAGGCAGAAAAGTTCTAAACTGGCTTTATTGTAAATAGGGAGCGGATTTCAATGATTTTGCATATTTTTGTTTGTTGCTTCATGGCATAGCCAAGTGAATTTCTTGACATTTGGTTAGAATTGAATGCAGTGGAGATTAAAATGTTAACACATATTTGTGCCTATTTAGCCAATTTTTTCTGTTGGTGCATATTTATGTAATAATTGCAGCACAATTTGCTTATTTCATTCAAATAGAGACTTATCTGTAAAATGTTTCATGTTTTCATAGAATCCATTGATTTGTGAGCATTCATTGATTAGAAAGAGCTTGTCACAGTTCGAGTTTCTTTTCCTTTCTATAGATGATGAAATATTTTTATGTAGGATATTTCTTGATATATTTTTGAAACCAGACCCAAAAACTAAAACAACACATACAACATCCTTCACTGAGGTGCATATTTTCTTCAATTCTACTGTGAAGTACGCTAGGTTGCTATATACAAAAGTATATCTTTTCATTCCAGGCATGCTTCTGCTGAATATTAGCAAGAAAGGTTCAGAAAGGAAATTAAATACTATTCATTTTAACTGCATGTTTATAATTTTTAAGTTTTTTAACAAAATATTTCCAGATTTTTTTGAGGGCATACAAATCCTCTTCCTAATTGTAACAAATATGAGACTTTACTTCTGGTAAATTTTGTAAATTGACAACAGTGAATCATGAATTAGTTTGAGGTATGAAGGAGCAAATATTATTGTTTGGGAAATTATTAAAAAGTATAATGCTTACATACAAAATACTACCTGGCAAGTTTTACTAACAATTTAACAATTACATCTATAATATGACCAATGGATAGCTGTTTTTATTTCACTACTTTTCACTATCTTTACATTTTAATTCTATTTTAAATTACTTCGCTAGGTATTCGGTCTTCAAAAAACTTTTCTTCTATACAAACATTACGCCAATTGAGGTTACGCAAGTAAAAATTTTCATTTCGTCTAAAAATTTGCAAAAATATTTTAATTTTGACGATAAATGACATTGTGCACTGAAGATGAAAATTCAACGAAGATTTTCACACAATCGAAAACGCTAGGAACAAACCACAATTAATGCGCAAGCCACTGTTTCACGCCAATCTAATCCAGAAACAAAAATGTATCTATTCACGTCCGTATGCTAATTGTATGGTCTGTGTGGACATTATTAAAATTGTGGAGTACGTTTCCTCCGAGGCAAGTGGTTGTTAATATTACTCACAACTTCTATTCAAGCGAAGACATAGCCACAGGTTAGGCCAGACACGTGAAATCTACAGCACGCCGCATTCCGCCCAGCCCGCCCTGTTCCCGCCCAACGCCGGCCCCTGGCCCTGCCCTGGCCGGCCCCGAGACCGCACCGGCCCATCCGGGCCCTGCTTGGAGCTCGTGAAGTTGCACGCAAGCAGTGCACGCAACGTGCACGCAACGTGCACGCAAGCAGACTGATAAACTTACAAATTCTACCGCAAGGTGCCTCTGCAATCGCAAGTTCCACGCGATGAATCAAGCAGAGCTTGATCGAGAGTCGCGATCATGGCGCGCCTAGCGGGCTCACCGTCCAACACCCCAAGTGCGATGGCTTATGCCATCGTGGAAACGGGCCTTAAAACAACGGCGCACGGTTCACTTGCGCATGGTTCACTCGCGCGGACCACGAGAACGGATCACTCAGGGAGCACTGCTTGCATTGTGCATTGTGCGGTGTGGTGCGAATGTGTAATGGAGAATTACAATGGTTAAATGCATAAAATGCGTTGCATGCATAATGTTAAATGCATAAAATGCGTTGGTAATTATGCGTTGGACAGACTCAAGGATGTTTTATGTTAACGCGAGGGCCGAAGGCCCGAGCCTCGTCCTCAACTTGGACACTTGGACGTAGCGAAGCGTCACGATTCCACACGAAAGTGCGTTGGCCACGTGGCCGTGTGGCCGGGCACACTGTGGCGGCGCCGCGAGTGACTCGTTCGGAACCGAATCGTGCGCGTCAATAGGAGACGAACCCTGTTCTTAAAATCTACCGACTTTTGTTCTATAACTGCGATTTTTCTAGGAAGAGCTCTCAAGATAACTCAAATCCCATCTTCGCGATGGAATATGTCACGGCATTTCGCGTCTTTTCTCGGTCTTGCCTGTAGAAGTCGCATGATCGCAAGCACTGCTTCATACGGTCGCGATCGTGCGAAATCTAGCGGAACGACTGTGAATGATACGAAATGCCGTGACATATTCCATCGCGAAGATGGGATTTTAGTTATCTTGAGAGCTCTTCCTACAAAAATCGCAGTATAAATGGTCAACTACTGATACACGGTCAATTACTCCCTCCGCTACCTTAGTACATAACTTTCTCGTTTTCGTTGTGTGGACAAAACCCACGTTTTGGGGAATCCCTGATACCGAAAAGAGTGCTTTTTTCAATGCTCGACTAGAGGTTTTTTTGGAACATATTTTTTACTTCGTTGAAATCGTTTTAGAGATATTATAATAAGAAAGGACTACTGTGACTGCTCCTGCTTGGCCACTGCTGGCAAATTTTGTTTGTGCGTTGTTTATTTAGCTCATTTGTAAAATGATTAATCCCTATCTCTTGCAATGTCATCGCCCTGCATAACATTCATTTGTTTCCCATTGTGTCAGAAAGGTCCCTTTTTAGGATAGGACTTGTAGTGTTCGAGGGTGGTATAATAATTACACTGGTGTCGCATTTATAAGACAGTACACACACTTTATTATATATGCCACAAGTACAGTGACAATCACCACCTTCGTGTCTGCTCAGCTTCTAATACACAACTCTAGCTTCTCCCCACAGCATAGCCCGCTGGTATGCCTACATAACATCCGCGGCACTTCGCCGATCCTTTTATTCTGTTCGATTCTGTTGCTACCAGTGGCTGGCGTAGCGCCAGGGGACGCTAAGATGCTGAGCATTCCCACGTAATAAATTAATCAAAGACGCCTAAATATTGTATTGATAATCTTCCAAGTGAGTGAAATACATTGAGCGAAACACGACTTGTATTAATTTTAAAGTGATTTCCTGTGATTGAATTCCGCGCATTTATACAAGCTGGTCACATGTAAAATTTGCAACTGATTGCTTGGAAGCTAAAATGCTTCTAGCGTATGGCCGCGAGAAGGCGACGACCAATGACGCATGTTCAGACGGCGAGATTTTCCTTTCCCCTCTTCACCCCTGCCCTTGAATTCTCGAGTCCCGAAAAGCTAGCATACGGCCAGCATACGGCTAAGAAAAGCGTTATGAGCAAGTTGCTCGTTTGTACGCGAGAGCGCAGCACACTTGAGGTTGTCAGCGATATATTTTTCTTTCTCGTGATTCTGTGCTTGGTCATGGACACAAACAATGCATACCACACATAGAGCTTGCCTACTGATTCTCAATTAATATCTAAGAAGTTGAATTCTTACTTAAATATATTAAATTTTATTTTGGTTTGAAATATATCAATTCACAGTGATCTCATTGTCAATGGCGCATTAGAACTAAAGCTGAGCTATTTCATAATTTGCTTTCAAGAAGTCTCCTGACATAAATCTATTGAAGTAGTGTAACATTTGTTTCAATAACATAGATTCTAGAAAACATTAAGAATCATGATGTCTTCAGTTCGCGTTATTGTTGAGCATCCCCAAACGCACGAGTCATGCCACGCCACTGGTTGCTATGGCACGTTACCATGGTATTGTAGGGCGTTGCTTACGATATATCTATTTCAACAATATTCATATAGCGTAGTTTGACAAAAGATGAATACAAATAATTCTCCTGAACCTAAAAATAACCGAAAAAATGACGTTCGGTAAAGAAGTCGGCGCGTCGACTTCCAGTGGCGACACCTTCAGATCGTCAGTAAATATGACTAGGAAAACCCGGCAGACGTTGTTGTGCCCTTCATCTCCCTATTTCCCCTCCCATCTCCGTTTCTCACTGTCTCTCCCTTATCCTGTCCCTGTCTGTTTCTGTCTCTGCCACTCTCTGTCCTTCTCATTCACATTTACTTGCAGATTCTGCACGTTTCTGAGCAAGTGAGGTAATATCGTAAAGCGCCGGACTAGCAACAATGTAATAAAATGTTCACGAAGAGCTCATCCTGTGGATTACGGTATGGGAAACGTTTCTAAGGCCCTAGAACGCATCGTTTAGGAGTTATTTAACGATATAGTTTCAAAAAATGCTGCCGAGTGCGTTGCGGGTTGCATTTGATGTGAATATTTTGTTTTATTCTACAGCGCCATGTAGTGGACTTACAACAAAATTAACTGCACATAAACCTTCTCATTGAAAACACACTCAAAAATGCCACCTTCTTTCATGGGGATCGGTCATACGGTGTCGGAGTTTACTTCTTTATATATATATATATATATATATATATATATATATATATATATATATATATATATGGTGAGTCACGTAACTTTAGCACCTCCTGTAACTTTTGAACGGTTGAAGTTATTGCAATGCAGTTTTCACAGAAGTGCATGAGGGAACGGGGCTAATTGATACGTGTATTCATTCCTGTTTTATCACTCGTATTTTATGAGATATTTGAGGTAACTTTGTTTTTTCAAATGGAACTATACATATTTTTTCAGTCTATCATAACAAGCGTAATAAAACAAATCCAATGATATACATATTGTCATACGTTAGATAAGCATTTTTTTGAGTAAATTTGATTTTTGCGACTAGGGTTTAACGGATATTTTGAATGTACTTGTAACAGTTCGCCAAACAAGGTCACGCAGCGCTCCACCGGCAAACGCGCGCTTGGAGAAGGGAAGGAAGTTTAGTACTTGAAGATACGAAAATATTCCAAATATTCTCAAAACTGTTGCAGTTTTTCTTGAACTCTGCTTTTAGTCCTTCCCCATTTTCATAAGTAGTATGTATTGAAATAAATTTGTTTCCATCCCTAAGTTATTAATATATGCTTATTAATATTTATAGTGTTTGATCAGAATATGCAATATTCTTTGTACAGTCTTAATATTTATTCTGATAGTAGTTTGCTTCAAGATCCTACTAATATCCGGTGAAATAAACCTCATTAAGATGAGTTGAAGTAATAAGTAATTTTATTACAATACATAGTTATGACAAATCCTTATTTTCAATCCTTCAATTCCTTCAACCAAAGAAAGACAAAACAATTGAATATGCGGAAGGATGGAAAGCAGAGTTCAGGGAAAAACCTGCAACAGTTTTGTGAATATTTGGCATATGTTTTGTATCTTCAAATACTAAGATCCCTTCCCTTCCCGTCCCCACGAGCGCGTTTGCCGGTGGAGTGCTATGTGACCTTGCGTGGCGGACTGTTACTAGTTCATTCAAGAGATCCGTTAAACCCTAGTCGCAAAAATCAAAGTTACTCAAAAAAATGCTTATTTAACACATAACAATATGTATGTCATTGGATTTGTTTTTTCACGCTCGTCATGATAGACTGAAAAAATATGTATAGTTCCATTTGAAAAAACAAAGTTACCTCAAATATCTCATAAAATACGAGTGATAAAACAGAAATGAATACACGTATCAATTAGCCCCATTCCCTCATGCACGTCTGTGAAAACTGCATTGCAATAACTTCAACCGTTCAAAAGTTACAGGAGGTGCTAAAGTTACGTGACTCATCCTCTCTCTCTCTCTCTCTCTCTCTCTCTATATATATATATATATATATATATATATATATATATATAATATGATTACCGGACAAGAGTTTCATTTGGCGGAAAGCCAGGAAAATGAGGGTAATTTACCTAACACACATTTTTTAATCGCACTATTAATACTACAATTAACAATGGCTTCAAAAACTAAAATGGGTTACTTTTATTCTGAATTTTTTTAATCTGTTTTGTTATGTACATCGCCATACTTTTTCTTAATAAACATTTGACTAGCGATGAATGGATGGCAGCTTATTTACGCTGCTAAGGATGTTAAATCCCATTGCTAAGAATTTTAAATTTCTTATCATATAGTGTGATGGAATTTGGAGCTCTTTAAAACCGATAATAATATTTTCCCCCTAAAATGCATTGGAAGCAAAGTTATAAAAGAAACACCGAAAAAACTTTTTCGCATTTTTTCTTTCGCAAAACTTTCTTAGCATTTTTTCAAGATGATGGAAAACAAAGGAAAGAGAGGTCAAAAATTGAATTTTTCTCAAGAGATTCAAATCATACAACATATCTGAAAATCAGAATTAGTCCACCGTTTTCAACTCAAACCCCGTTTTCAGCTGCCTCTATCGGGCTGTACGCTTCGTCACGTAAAACTCTATGTCACATTTGAAAAAGACTTTTTTTTTAAATATGTCAGTAGCGAAAGTCATGGAAAGCAAGAAAATTAAGTATTTTATCGTATGCGCTCCTAGACCACCTATCGAATGCCAAAATCCACGTTTCGATATCTGAAATGGTTCGAAAAATATTTAATGAGGGCCTATCAGGTAGCGATGATCCATTTTGCAGAAACTGACATCGGGTGTCAAAACGTTTGTTTCTCCCCACAATGCAGAGACACGGGGGGGGGGGCAATGAGGTGGCCGCCGAGATGAGCTGCAAACTGCGCGCCTGTGGGCCGTCTTCACCCGCAAGGTCTGCAACAGACTACACCGAGAATGTGCATACCGAGAAATGTGGAACGAGGCCAGTGAGGCTGTGTTCTCACTCTGGAAATACGATAGGTCATCCAATGTCTCGAAATGCCTTTACTGACCACAAGCTGAGGGTCTTGTTTCCAAAGCTGGCTATGAGATCAGTAGTGAGTCTCATTTGTATTTTATTACATTCTTTTACGTAATTTTAATCTGTGAAAACCTCGTTTTGTCAAATGACTGTAGGCCATCTGTATAACGAAATCGAATTGCCTGAAGAGGAATAAATTTTTGCATTGTATTTAAAACGTTATTTCTTTATTAAACGTAAAAAGGAGGTTGGGAGAGAAGTAAAATATGTGTATTTTTTATTAAGCTCTGATATATCTACCTATATTCTTTTACTATATTTCAGTAATTAATAAATGGTGATTTATGAAATCGTTTGTAAAAAAATTCACGAATAATAAATTCATTCATAATTAATAAATATGAATAATGATAAATAATGAATTAACTTCTTTCGAAAGACACCTCCAAATTTCTTCCTTCAAATGTTTATTTTTGAAATATTCCGTTTTCTAGTTTCACCTAAGTAAGAGTACTTTCGAACACAGATTTTTCCCCGTCCATTTTCATTTCAAGACTAAAATAAAAATACAATCCCTCGTTGGTTATCACATCGTTCGTTGCTGAATATTATTTCCTCACTCAGATCTATCGCAGCACTCGCCTAAATTTCAGAAAACAAACGGAGGAGTTGAAATGTGCTAGGAAACTCGCTCACCGACTGAACGAGAATCGCCCAACTGCATCCCGCGGTTTCCCGGCGTCTGCTCTCCTCAGCTAATCCTTTTTCGATTTCGTTATCTGAGAAGGCACAGCCCAACTTCATCCCATTTCATTCGTTCGGTGTTTCGGAACGAGTAAACATTTTAGTTAAGTTTGCATTAATAAGTAAGTAGTGCATATTGATGTTTCTGGATATCATTTCAACGGTGTTCTTTTGAGCCTATGACGGCCTATGACGGTGTTCTATACTGCGATTTTTGTAGGAAGAGCTCTCAAGATAACTCAAATCCCATCTTCGCGATGGAATATGTCACGGCATTTCGTATCATTTACAGTCGTTCCGCTAGATTTCGCACGATCGCGACCGTATGAAGCAGTGCTTGCGATCATGCGACTTCTACCGGAAAGATCGAGAAAAGACGCGAAATGCCGTGACATATTCCATCGCAAAGATGGGATTTGAGTTATCTTCAGAGCTCTTCCTACAAAAACCGCAGTATATGTGGCATTCTTGTGTGCCTATGACGATAAGGCTAGGTATCCACTCCGAGGGCCAGAATATTCTTCGCCCCCGGAAAATAACAAGCTGTGTATGGATATTAATAAGGACCTCCCGGTGAGAGGCACTACAGTAACATCAGTTAATGCCCTGAGCCACATCTCCTGGTCGTAGTCCGGGGGTGTCCAACTTGCAAGGCCTCTGCCCACAACTAAAACCTTTAAAATGGTTACGGGCCATATTTCATAGCTCGAGCGATTCAGAAATGCCTTCTTTCGTTGAAACACGTTGGGATGATTTTGAATTTCCGAATACAGTAGAAAAAAATCTTAAATCTTACCCTATTTTTATATTATGGGGATTGGACCTCGACAGGGCTCGTGCTCGCCCTAGACGCGCAATTTCTCGTTCGACATGGCAACAAAGTTCTTTCACTTTTGACTAATAACCTTTCGCGGGCCACAATAAATGTTACCACGGGTCGCCAGTTGGACAACCCTGTTTTATACTGCGATTTTTCTAGGAAGGACTCTGAAGATAACTCAAATCCCATCTTCGCGATGGAATATGTCACGGCTTTTCGCATCTTTCTCAGTCGTTCCGCTAGATTTCGCACGATCGCGACCGTATGAAGCAGTGCTTGCGATCATGCGACTTCTACCGGCAAGACCGAGAAAAGACGCGAAATGCCGTGACATATTCCATCGCGAAGATGGGATTTGAGGTATCTTGAGAGGCCTTCCTAGAAAATTCGCAGTATAGTGTGTTGTATGTCTCAAGGCCCCAGCGTCGCCCAAGCATCCGCGCCGCGCATAGGTCTCGGACATGGCACCCGGAGGCACCGACGCCGCGACGTTTCCGTTGAACGGCTCCGGAAAAAGTGCTCCGGCGCCACTCACTCCCTTTTGTTGCAGCTTTTGACGTCAGGCGACTGCAACTCGCGAGATGTACCATCCCTTCAAAAACCAATGACTGAAAGGCAAGGTCTTCGGCGGAAATGCCAACACGCCATGTGCGGAAGTGCGCAAAAACGGTGTTTGCGAGACAGAAGAATGGGACAGACTGGCGCTACCCAGGAAGGATGGTGTTCGGTTTCCTCAGCTGGATGTTCGCTCCCACGGAACACGCTACCGGCGACCCAGATGAAAGAAGTCGAGTGGAAGCCACTGATTTTTTTAAAGAGCATCGCATTCACTGGGTCTGTGAAACCAAGGGGAAAATAATTCAAACACTGAATTTCTGAAGGAGAGAGGGCACGATTTTATGGTCGAACAAAATAATTACAAGCCCATGCGAGAACTCTCGCTTATGGAAATCAGACCTCATGTCCCTCTCACTTTCATATGAAGGGAAATGTTATTTATATAATTAGTAGAAATGAAATATAATACATATTTACATAATTAGTACGAATGAAATGTTTAAGTACGAGGCGACAATAGGATAGAATAGGATAGGTGAGTACTACAGGTCGACTTGCAGGCAATTTCGCCTCCCCAGACATCTCCCAAGCAGGGCACCGTCCCAGTCGGGATAAGATCTTGGCTCCCAATCGGTCTTCCGACATGAAAGGTAGTGTGTAAGTATAAGGAGAGGAGTGCATGTAGTAGGTGACACGTCTTGACTCTCGTCTTACTATCCACGTTGTTATGGGGATCCCCATATCGACGTTCACCTAATTATTATAAGCAAACAAACAATTGTCAGATGGCCTTGTCGCGATGTATACCGATACTACAAAAGTAAGTGTAAGAGGGTTAAGGGAGAGGATAGGACAAGGAATGAAAGGAAAGATAGCGTGCGGTCCGTGACCCATTTGTTAGAATACTTCTCCGGCATTCGCTTGATATTGATCAAAGGAACCACGGAAAACTACCGATCAGAGCAGCGGGCCGCTAGGATTCTCCAGGCGGCGCCTGAATACGACCTAGCTGCCTAGCTCGTGTCGAAAATCCTACCACCGCACCGTCCAGATTCGATCCTAGTACCTTCCGGTCAGAGGTACTGTAGTGACATCAGTTGATACTCTGAGTCACCTATGCCGGTTTAAGGCCAGTCATCACTTCCATCATTGTCATTATCCAGAAAACCATTCTCTCTTTAATGATCGTTTTTTCAAACGTTGTTCGACATAATAATATAGTATAATATTATTATTAATATATAATAATAATAATAATAATAATAATAATAATAATAATAATAATAATAATAATAATAATTTGTAGGCTGGATTGATTTCCGAAAGGCATTTGATTCCATTCCGCATTCTTGGCTGCAGCGAACTCTTCAACTCTACAAGGTTCACCCCTCTATCATTAAATTTCTTACAACGTGTATGAACAGCTGGCAAACAACACTCCATGTTATGAGAGGGAAACTGAGTTACCAGACGGATCCTTTGCGAATTTTTAGAGGCATTTTCAGGGAGATAGCTTAAGCCCACTCGGGTTTTGCTTATCATTGATACCTTTGAGTAGAATGTTGAATGCCTCCGGCTAAGGATATGCTTTGAAGAACCCCAAGAAGATCATTTTCCACCAGTTATACATGGATGATCTCAAGCTCTATGCTAAAGGAGCAGAACAACTTCGCAGCATGCTGACACTTCTTGAAAGCTTCAGAAGCTCTGTTTGTATGGATCTTGGTTTGGAGAAGTGTGCTGTTGTTCACGTGAAGAGAGGTCGCGTCCAGAATAGAGAAAATGAACCTCATTTGATGGAAGATTTGACAATTCAAGAACTCATCAATGGAGATGAATATAAGTTTCTCGGCCTTCAGCGGCTCTTAGGAACTGCAGATGAAAAAAATAGAAAACAAGTGGAAAGGAAGGTTCTCTCTCGTGTTGCAAAAATCTGCAAGTCCTCTATTAATTCGAGAAACAAATGTACAGGAATAAACACCTGGGCTCTTTCTGCAGCATCGCATACATTTGGAGTTGTCAAGTGGTCTGAGACATCTTTACAAGGTTTCGATAGAAAAGTCAGAATACTTCTATCAAAATATCGGATGCATCATCCCCGAAGTTCCAACGAATGGCTATATCGTCCAAGACATCATGGAGGCCGTGGACTGTTAAGTCTTGAAGTTATGTGCCGCCAGCAAGAAAAAACAGCTCAGACATTATTTCATCAACAAAAATATCTGACGGCCATCCATGCACAAGATCACGGCTATACCTCTGAAGCTGCTCCAAGAAAACCACAATCCAAGTTTTCCTAAATGTGAGGATTGAATTGAGCAGTGGAAATCAAAGGAACTCCATGGCAGGTTTGCTACAGCGCTTCGAAGTAACTCCATTGATGTGAAGAGATCGACTGATTGATTGAGAACCGCTGGGATTTTTGGCGAGACGGAAGGATTTGTGCTGGCCATTCAAGATCAGATAGTAACCACTAATAACTATATATCATTAAAGAGAACATCAATGACATGTGGCGCCTGTGCAAGAAGGCCACCGAATCTATTCAACACATCTGTAGTGGATGCTCTCAGTTGGCACAAACAGATTATTTACAACGCCATAAGAATGTAGGCAAAATCATTCACCAAGCTCTTGCCAAAAGATCGGACCTGATAAACGAAAGCTCACCTTATTTTAAATATCTACCGGAGCAAGATACAACAATCAACAATAAAAATTACAGATAAAACAATGGAAGAAAATAAGCTAAAGATATTGTCGTGTTCGACAAAACTACTTGCAGGGCAATAATAATTGATATCACAGTCCCATTAAATCACACTCTGCTGTCAACAAATTGCAGAAAAAAAATATCTGCCCCTCTCAATTGATTTGAAAAACGTATACAAACTAATAGAGGTAGATATTATGCCCGTAGTAATTTCATCTAATGGGCTTGTTGCTGAAGATTGGAGGATTGTGAAAGAAATTCCATCTAAACGAGTGTCACTTCAGAACCATGCAGAAAGCTGTGCTGCTGGCAACCTCCAATATTGTGCGTAAGGTTCTCTCTCTTAGTCATTGAAGCGGAACTTGAGTGCACTGGAGCAACAACTTCTCACCATCTGTCTCGCTCTGTGTGTTGACGTTCTGTCCTTCAGTTATATCTGGAAACTCCGGATATAACTAAGAGCATTAAATTTTGAACAATGAAAATAATAATAATAATAACAATGCAATTGTTGGAATGGAAAAATATGTAGTCAGTCATCAAGATGACCCTCTAATGAGGCAAGTCATGAAATCTGACCGAAGAATGGGAAATAGAAGCATTGTTAGTATGGCAAGAAGCATTGAAAAGAAAACTATGCAAGACACGCCGAATAACACAGTTACTTAATTTCTGATGCTACTAAACATGAAATGTGAGACCCAAAAATTGTAAAGAAGTCATGCACGTACAAAGCACTCAACGGACAATATCTAAAAAGAATGGGAAAGGTGCAAATCAATAAATATCAATAATTTACGTGCCTTAAAAGGGGAAGAATAAAGCCTGAATCGGAGGCAGTTCTAATAGCTACTAGAAATCAGGCGTAGAGAATACGGCATTCTGATAAAGCGGTTCTCAAAATTTCCCAAGATGATAAATGCCGCATTTGCCAGAAACACGTAGAAACCATTGATCATATCGTCCAATTCTCTTGGCTTGTCCAATTCTAGAAAAGACCGAATACTTGAAAAGACACGACAGGGTGTGTGGCTACCTCCACTGGCAGATCTGTACCGCTCTCGAAGTTCCAAACACATGTCCAAAGTGGTACGAACACTCACCAAAACCGGTGACATCTGTTGAACTCTATATAATATTGTACGACCAACAAATTCAAACGGATCGCACGATAGCAGCAAACATATAGGATATTGTTATCCAGGATTTGGCGAAAAAATCGTGTTTACTTGTCGATGTTGCTGTACCTTGCGATCAAAACGTCGTTACCAAGGAGGCAGAGAAACGTCTTAAATAGTCTCGTCTCGTTTGGAAATCGAGATCAGCCGAATGTGGGGCGTAAAAGTACAGGTCGTACCGATAGTTATCGGAGCTCTGGGTTCCGCAAAATTTGAGTAAGAACTTGTCTAAACTCCCTGGTCATTCAAAAGACTGGGAAGTGCAAGAAATTGCTTTATTTGGAACAGCCCACATTTTGCGTAAAGTATTGTAGAGGCACTGATAGTCACCGGATCTGCTTCTTAGGTAGCTGGTTGCAACCTGGAGTAGATTTTATATTCAGCCGACAAATAACATCTTTAGTCGTGATGTAATGGAAAAATAATAATAATAATAATAATAATAATCTTGAAGATATCATAATCAGACAAATCTCTTAAAGATATTTACGAAGTTACAAAGCTTCCCTACCAAGGAATATCTTTAGATCTAAGACCAAAAATACCAAAACTGAAGTGCAGCACTAATGTCTTTGAGATTGTTGGCCAAATGAACCAAATTATTGCCCCAAACATCTCAGAAGCTTCTTCTCTTGAAGATGTAGCCGGATTGGTTCATTGCGCTGCAATTGCTACTTGCGAACATCTCGGTTACAAAGTACAGGTGAGAAAAGGTACTTCTCTTGATAAGAAGCCTAATGAAAGACAAAAGCCACCGGCATGGTTGAAAAAAATCGAAAATCAAATTACCCAAGCTAGACGAGATATTTCGCATATTGCTGAATATTTCAGAGACAAACGAGGGATTTCAAAGAAGGTTCGCGCAAGTATTCGCTCAATTCTCAGAAGACTGAAGATAAAAAGAACACAGAAAGACCTGGAAAGTAGACTAAAGGTTGAAGACGAGAGATTAAGACAAAGAATAGTAGCTCTGGGGGCAAGAATAAGAAGGTATAACGAAGCTGCGCGACGCAAGAAAGAAAATTCCTTATTCTCTAAGAATCAAAAAGGCTTTTATAGATATCTAGAATCGAGAGATACCAAGGAAAGTGACATAAACCCCCCAAGTGCTTCTGCCATGACAAACTATTGGTCTCAGATTTGTTCCACCCCAAAGCAACATTTTGATGAAGCATACTGGATACGACAGGAAGAGGAAGCTTGTCACAATATCCCGGAAATGAATGGAGTTGTTATTTCAAGAGAGGATGTAAAAAGATCTATACGAAGAACCCACAATTGGAAAGCTCCAGGAGTAGATGGAATACATAATTTTTGGTGGAAGTATCTGACTTGCACTCATGGTATATTGGCGAGTCAATTTCAAAGCATTTTGAATGGAACATCTGTGCTGCCAGAATTTTGTACCTTGGGCGTGACATTTATGTTACCAAAAGGTGGAAATGCGTCTTGTCCCGAGAATTATAGACCCATTACATGTCTACCTATAATTTATAAAGTTCTCACCTCCATTATTGCCACCAAACTCGACGAGCATTTGAAAGAAAATGATCTGCTTTTGCAAGAACAGGTTGGTTGTAGGAAAGGATCTAGAGGATGCAAAGAGTTATTGATAATAGATAATATTATATCCAAGCTTGTAAAAAAGAAAATGCATAATTTGTCTGTAGGCTGGATTCATTTCCGAAAGGCATTTGATTCCATTTCTCATTCTTGGCTTGTGCGAACTCTTCAACTCTACAAGGTTCACCCCTCTATCATTAAATTTCTTACAACGTGTATGAATAGCTGGCGAACAACACTGCATGTTAGGAGAGGGAAACTGAGTTACCAGACGGATCCTTTGCGAATTTGTAGAGGCATTTTTCAGAGAGATAGCTTAAGCCCGCTCTGGTTTTGCTTATCGTTGAACCCTTTGAGTAGAATGCTGCATGCCTCCGGCTATGGATATGCTTTAAAGAACCCCAAGAAGATAATTTCCCATCAATTATACATGGATGATCTCAAGCTCTATGCTAAAGGACCAGGTCAACTTCGCAGCATGCTGACACTTGTTGAAAGCTTCAGCAGCTCTGTTTGTATGGATCTTGGTGTGGAGAAATGTGCTGTTGTTCACGTGAAGAGAGGTCGCGTCCAGAATAGAGAAAATGAACCTCATTTGATGGAAGATTTGACAATTCAAGAACTCATCAATGGAGATGAATATAAGTATCTTGGCCTCCAGCAGCTCTTAGGAACTGCAGATGAAAAAATTAGAAAACAAGTGGAAAGGAAGGTTCTCTCTCGTGTTGCAAAAATCTGCAAGTCCTCTATTAATTCGAGAAACAAATTTACAGGAATGAACACATGGGCCATTTATGCAGCAACGCATACATTTGGAGTTGTTAAATGGTCTGAGACATCTTTACAAGCTTTCAATGGAAAAGTCAGAATACTTCTATCAAAATATCGGATGCATCATCCTCGAAGTTCCACCGAAAGGCTATATCTTTCAAGACATCATGAAGGCCGTGGACTGTTAAGTCTTGAAGTTATGTGCCGCCAGCAAGAAAAACCAGCTCAGACATTATTTCATCAACAACAAATCCATGACGGCCATCCATGCACAAGATCACGGCTATACCTCTGAAGCTGCTCCAAGAAAACCACAATCCAAGTTTTCCTAAATGTGAGGATCGAATTGAGCAGTGGAAATCAAAGGAACTCCATGGCAGGTTTGCTACAGCGCTTCGAAGTAACTCCATTGATGTGAAGAGATCGACTGAATGGTTGAGAATCGCTGGGCTTTTTGGCGAGACGGAAGGATTTGTGCTGGCCATTCAAGATCAGATAGTAACCACTAATAACTATATATCATTAAAGAGAACATCAATGACATGTGGCGCCTGTGCAAGAAGGCCACCGAATCTATTCAACACATCTGTAGTGGATGCTCTCAGTTGGCACAAACAGATTATTTACAACGCCACAATAATGTAGCCAAAATCATTCACCAAGCTCTTGCCAAAGATTGGACCTGTTAAAGGAAATCTTACCTTATTACAAATATCTACCGGAGCAAGTTTTGTCTAATGAGAGAACAAAAATTTTATGGGATACTCCCATTGTTACTGACTATTTCACTCATGTGTATCGGCGTCGTAAGTAGCCAATGGTAAGCCTGGATATATTCAAATTAAACCAATCCCAGATGTTTATCGCCATCAGCTTGTTTACCTTTTTTTATCGCTGTAAAACCTTTGTTTACCTTTTTAAGAAAACGATAGCAATTGTTTCACCTCCAAAATAGCTCTTGTGCATCAATATAATATTAAAATGTGTGGTTTTGGTAATTTTAAAACTCTGAAATAGAATCTATTATTAAAGATTCAGTGCCGAAAAACAGCAAAAGGAACAGAAAAAGTGTGTAAAAGAAATTTCAAGAATTTTGTCAAGACAGAAAATACAAATGGACACCACAAACTACAAATGAAGAAATTATACATGTTTTAGGTAATTAATATGCGAAGATTAGATTGTGAAGAGTATAAAGAATATGCCATCAAAACTATGTGGAACGTTACAACCAAAATTATTCAGGAAAATATTTTAATGAGTACACACGTGTGATCAATCCATTCGAAATTGACGAATTCCGCTGCTAATTCATCTTGTACTTCTTCCATTTCAAATACTTCTATGGAAGACCAAAACTTGGAAACCAACGTCCTACAACTTTAATGATTGTGCTTTTAATAAATGTTCTTGTCAGTAGCCTTGTTATAATTGTTTTCCGAAAGTTTTATTAGCATAAAATTGAAACATATTTGAAATCATTTTCTGCATTAAACTGTTATTGAAATGTTACTTGATTATAAGTTATTCCAGGAGGCAGTGATAAGTCGGAACTGAATGAAAGGTTTTCATTTTTCGGTTGTAATTTTGAGTAATATTTCCCTTTTTCGTAATTCCTGTGATTTAAATTATCCTTTCAAATCATGTAATGTGTTTATTCGTGAAGTAGTCACACTAAATATCATTCGAAGTGCTGTGCTAGCCGGTAAATTCACTCCTCGCTACGCGAGTCGTGAATTTACCGGCTAGCACAGCACTTCTCGTGATATTACTTATGATAAAACAATGGAAGCAAATAAGCCTGATATTATTGTGTTCGACAAAACTACTTGCAGGGCAATAATAATTGATATTGCAGTCCCATAGATCATAATCTGCTGCCAACAATTGCAGAAAAGAAAAGAAAAGAAAATACCAGCCACTCTCAGAAGAACTGAAAAACCTCTACAAACTAAAAGAGGTAGATATTGTGCCCGTAGTTATTTCATCTAATGGGCTTGTTGCCGAAGATTGGAGCTTGTTGCCGAAGATCCTCCACTGACAAACCACCAATTTGTGAAAGAGAAACTATCTAAATGAGTGGCACTTCAGAACCATGCAGAAGGCCGTGCTGCTGGCAACCACCAATATTGTGCGTAAGGTTCTCTCTCTTAGTCATTGAAGCGGAACCTGAGTGCACTGGAGCAACAACTTCTCACCATCTGTCTCGCGATATGTGTTGACGTTCGGTCCTTGAGTTATATCTGAAAACTCCGGACGAGCGTAAAATTTTGAATAATAATAATAATAATAATAATAATAAGGATAAGGATAAGGATAAGGATAAGGATAAGGATAAGATTAAGATTAAGATTAAGATTAAGATTAAGAATAAGAATAAGATTAAGATTAAGATTAAGAATAAGAATAAGAATAAGGATAAGGATAAGGATAAGGAGAGGAGCATCAGTCACATTCATCTGGTGCCCTGGGCACATAGGTATTTCAGGCAACGAAGAAGCTGATTCTGCAGCAAGAAATGCCGCAAACAAACAATTAGAAATTAATACGGAAATACGACCTCAAAACGCAAGAAATGCCGCTTTAAAGTGTATTTTCAGAGCATGGCAAACCACATGGAATAGCATTGGAACGAAATTAAAGCCGATCAAGCAAAGCGTGAATAAATGGCCAGCACACGTCAACTACACTCGAAGAGAACAAGTGTGCCTTACTAGGCTAAGAATAGGCCACACAAGAATAACATCTTCATTCATGCTGAAGAATGAGGAACCACCTGTCTGCGACTGCGGTGGAGTTTTAACAGTGAAGCATATACTAACGGACTGCGTGAATCTCGTAACAATCAGAGACAGATGTGAAATGAAGGGGGATCTGAAGGAGGACCTAGGAACGGACACAACGGCGACTGGCAGGACGTTAAAATTCCTGAAAGAAGCAAATCTGTTTCATAAAATTTGAAATGTAACTGTAAATTGTACTTGTATATGTGACATTTTATAATAAACAGTAAAAAGGCTAAAGGCCTTAGTTGCCAAGCCTTCAAACATTAAAAAAAAAGAATAAGCATAAGCATAACAATAAGAATAAGAATAAGAATAAGAATAAGAATAAGAATAAGAATAAGAATAAGAATAAGAATAAGAATAAGAATAAGAATAAGAATAAGAATAAGAATAAGAATAAGAATAAGAATAAGAATAAGAATAAGAATAAGAATAAGAATAAGAATAAGAATAAGAATAAGAATAAGAATAAGAATAAGAATAAGAATAAGAATAAGAATAAGAATAAGAATAAGAATAAGAATAAGAATAAGAATAAGAATAAGAATAAGAATAAGAATAAGAATAAGAATAAGAATAAGAATAAGAATAAGAATAAGAATAAGAATAAGAATAAGAATAAGAATAAGAATAAGAATAAGAATAAGAATAAGAATAAGAATAAGAATAAGAATAAGAATAAGAATAAGAATAAGAATAAGAATAAGAATAAGAATAAGAATAAGAATAAGAATAAGAATAAGAATAAGAATAAGAATAAGAATAAGAATAAGAATAAGAATAAGAATAAGAATAAGAATAAGAATAAGAATAAGAATAAGAATAAGAATAAGAATAAGAATAAGAATAAGAATAAGAATAAGAATAAGAATAAGAATAAGAATAAGAATAAGAATAAGAATAAGAATAAGAATAAGAATAAGAATAAGAATAAGAATAAGAATAAGAATAAGAATAAGAATAAGAATAAGAATAAGAATAAGAATAAGAATAAGAATAAGAATAAGAATAAGAATAAGAATAAGAATAAGAATAAGAATAAGAATAAGCCGGCCTCGTGGCGCAGACGGTTGCGGCAGCCGTTGTCTGCGCCGAGGAGGCTGCAGGTTCGAGTCCTGCATAGGCATGGCCGTATTTGTGATTGTCACTCCTCATCATCATCCTATCATTTCATAATTTACAATTCAAGGCGTAACAACCTTGTCTTATATAGGGATACACCCGAAAAGCTGATCCCCAGAATTACCCACGGTTATCTCTCTCCAGTATAGAATACGACTGGGCCTCGGAAGAGAACGTGTAGCGAGGTCTGTAGAGGCCTATAATAATAATAATAATAATAATAATAATAATAATAATAATAATAATAATAATAATAAGTGGTTCGCCTGTTCATAAAGCAGTCTATGTGTAGAGAGACTGAGGGCGTCATTCAAACAATTCAGGACCAAGTTATTTCAACTAATAACTATAAAAGATTTATTGAAAAACTCGAAGTTAATGACGAATGTAGGGTATATCATCGATCGTCAGATACAATAGATCACCTCATCACTGGGTGCGCAAACCTCGTCAACACAGAGTATCTACATCGGCACAACCTGACTGCAAATATTGTACACCAAGCATTGGCAACCAAACATGGGCTGTTGGCAGAAGAGAAAATCGTTCCTTATGGATACAAAACCAAATGTAATAGAAAGTAATCAGTTAAAAATATATTACGACCTTCCAATACATACTGATAAAACTATCCCGGTAAATAAACCAGATATTCTACAACATAACGGATAGGATAAGAAAGCATTGCTCATTGATGTTACACACCCTGCAGATCACAACATCAATAAAGCAGAAACAGAAAAAAAATTCAAAATACATTCCCCTATCAATAGAATATAAAAAATATACAAACTTGAGTCTGTTAAGATTATAACAATTGTAATAGCAGCAAGAGGTCTTGTTAACAAAAATTTAAAGAAGTATTTGGAAAAAGTAGGTCTTCCTCAAATCATTCTAAGACCTCAGAAGTCAGTCATTCTTGAAACCTGCCGGATTGTTCGCACAGTCCTCAATATGTAAAGCTAGGAATGTGGTATGCCTAGAGGCCCCTCAAACCATGAATCCCGGGTGAGAAAAACCCGAGAAAAAATAAAAAAGATAATAATAACTGGTTCTACCAACACCATCTAGACTGTGTCCTAATGTGACGTATGTCTAGATTGTGTTGGTTTACCTTACCACCTTCACCCCTGCCATGTCGGTAGTACTATCCAATATCTTTGGTCAGTGCGTAAGAGATCTGGATTTCAGCGGGATTTGGTCACTAGAATTTTCAATATGGCGGCCATTCGGCCCTGCCAACTTCGAAAATGTACATGAAACTAGGCTTTGGCGCTATATTCAAACATACGCAATTCGAGAAATCTGTCACCAGGAACTTCTCTCATTATAACGTTTGTTTTAATCAACTGAAAGTTATGTAACATTGAAATAATTATGATTTGGACCAATTATTTTGATAATTTTCTCCTGAAACTCAAAATGCTGAAATATGAGAAGTTTAATGTTTTACTTCGTTGTAGAATGCAAATATAATCAGAAAGCTTTAGAGGCATAAATTACTTTCTTACAAAGATTGCTAATGATTGAGAAGGAAATAGAATGAATGGAAGGAAAATAAAAATAAAATAGATATCAGAATATTTCTTAAATTTTATTTGTCTGCATTTAAATAATTACAATTTTATATTTCATCTCAACATTCAACAGTAAAAACTCTACAATATATTCAAAATACCTGCATGTGGTACTGCAAATAATATATTCCTTAGTACGAAAATTTAAAATTTGTAATATTTCATAAACATATTACCTGAAATAAATATGCTACTTCACATGTACGTTCGGAATCCATTTTCATCAGCCCTTCTCATTCTAATTCGCTTTCGATTTCTCATATAGAGTAATAACATATCTTGCTGCACTATTTAATATTCATAGTTTAACTCGATTTGCTTGCGTAATTTTAACACGCTAATCTGGCATTGTTTCCAGCGTCTCGTTCAAAAATACAAAAACAAATAATGCGATGAGAATATCAAATGAAAATGAGAAATTCAATAAAAATGTAAATATGCTTCTACACGTTCAAGAGTGCAGTTTTGAACATGTTGGTAGAAAATAAAACAAATGAAAGAATACCAACCGCAGCTAAACAAATTCTATTTCGGTATGTATATGCCAACACATGGGGAGTTTCGTTGACGGTTTACTCCTCTGAACTGGACCTGTACTAAACTTAAAGTGCAACGAAAAGTCCCTAAAGCAATGTCGTTAGAATAACGGGTGATATTCATGAAGTTGGTACGATCCACTTTCTCTGGGACCATTTGAGCCTGAAAACTCGTATACCAAGCCTAGGTACCCCTTAGGTCCATGTTGGTCCTGTAAAGACCACGGTAGCCCGTGATCCCAAATCCGGTTGCTTGACCATGGATCTGGGTGTAGGGAACCAGTTCAATTACATACTTCAACCGCGCACAGAAATCATTTACATTTATCGGTCAGGGGAAGGAATTGTGGTTGAACTGTGACTTCGTGATCTTAAAGTCAGGGTTCGATTCCCGATTGTAACATAGCGGGTTATCGTACGACAGGAAGTCGAAAACTCATGGCGACTAACGCTCAAAACAAATAAACTGAAAGCAATGAGTCAGTACTGAATACGGGAGTCGGAAACACATAGGACTGTCAATACAAAAGAATAAATGAAAGCAGTAAAATGGGACTAAGAACCGAATGTCACATAGATCCAGAGGACGAGACGAATTGAATAAAACATCCATCAGTTTTTTCTCATACTACAGCCAAGCCGATCCTTGAAGCAAACCAGATTAGTCATAAGTGAAACAAACCAAAATAAATAACTAGTGGTGCTACAACAGCACAAACTTTCCCGCGTTATTGTAAACAGCTACGTAGTATTGAAATATTGCACTTTATGCGCTACTAATATCTTACAGTTAGTTATTATTTGAAAACGTCCAATTCAACTAAGAAGCGAAAAACGCACTGTTTCCATCCCAGTGTTGTCGGAACTATATGAATTCTGCAACTGCATAGAAATGTAATAGAGAAGTTTTGTAAACTTGTATTAGAAAAAGAAGCCTGATACCCCGGAAAATATAAAATTGTATTTCATAGGCCCATGATTAGAGAAGAGTATTCTAAAACCATGCAACAAATACTCTATTCACTACAACTGGTACAGCATTTGGTGCGAAAACTAAATATTTTCATGCAATTATCAACATAATTTTGACAATTACAACTCCTTTTCATACAGCTACATCAAATCACAACAATGACAGGCAATTTACAGAAATTCGCGAGAGAGAAACGGAATTCCGTTGTTGCATTACCTACATTATCGATATTGTCTGAGAGCTAGTAATTTTTATTTCAAATATTTGAAAATAAATAATTTCTAAAAGGTTAATATGTAAATGTATTACAAAAGGTCGAGTGTAAGAAACGAACAAAGAAATAATACACAAAATTGCAAATTCTAATTTACGATGCATCCAGCTGTCTGGAGCGCAGTAAATTTGCAGCGGGCTCTAATGTTTGTGACGAAATTATAGAAAAACTACCGGTATTTTCAAAAAATTAAGCCTGACCTTATTTGTTTTGATAAATACATTTCATTGAGAAAATGTAGTTGAAAATGTAGTTTTGATAAATACATTTCATTGAGAAAAAATTGAATTTTCACAATTGTAGTTATAAGAAGACACCGAAAACGAATCGCAGTGAATTCCGAGCGGGCTATAATGTTTGATGACCTTATTTGACGATTTGTTTTTGATGAGCATATTTCACTAACAAAAACAATTCTATCTTCATAGAAGATACATGTAGAAAGACGCCGATTTTTTAAAATTTTTTTGCAAAATTAGAAATTTCAACGAAGATGAAACCTACACAATTTTCATAAGCTTTCTTGATGCTATCTCATGTGCCAATTTAATAAAAAACCTTATGCCATTTTGAAGAAAAAATGATTTAAAGAAAATAAAAAATTGTCTACGTGTGACAAATTTTCGCAAAAAACACTTATGATTTTGAAAAACTGAACATGACCTGTTTTTATGAACAAATTTCATTAAAAAAAAGCAAAGTGTATCTTCATAATTGTAGTTGTAAGAAGATGCTGAAAAAAATTGGAATTTTTTCAATTTTCGAAAAATCAGAGTTTTCAACCAACATGAGACCTAAGCCATTCCCTTAAATGACCTTCAGACTATCCCACAACAAAATTTAGTATAAATTGTTGGCACCATTTTTTTGAAAATTTTGAAAATGTCCCAGGGGTTTCATGTAAAGTACTCCCAAAATTAAAATATCGGTTTCAAATTCAAGGGGCTGCGATATCAGTCAGATTGATCGGGGAGTATCAATTTTGGAGAAAATCGGCTGAACAATTTAGTCGCTAGAGTTGTTCACAGACAGACGGACAAACGTTTTGCTTTCAGTTGGTTTTTCGGTATCAAGGACCCAAAAAATTTAGATTCTGGCTGCACCACGTGTTAGAAGATTTTTTTCTTAATTTAGCAACTGGATTTATCCTCTTTTTCTTTACCAGGGCCATGTAATAAGAGTTTTTCTGCCGAAAATCCGCCGTTTTTCGTGCAGCTTTACATAACTTTCCCTATATTATACGTTCGTTTAGTATACGGGAAAGTAAAAATAATATACATAAGATATATATATATATATATATATATATATATATATATATATATATATATATATACAGGGTGGAACAGCTAAGTGTTAACACCCCTTGTATCTCATCAACCGCGCAAGATACGAAGATGCCGATTGGACAGTCGATTGATTGAACAGGGGCTACTTGATTACAGCACACTTCGTCATTGCGCTATTTTTTACTATGAAGATATAAGGTCAACTTTGTTTTTTTTAAATGGAACCCTATGCTAAATTTTAGCGTATCGTAATGCTCTTAAAACGACGATTTCAAATATGTGTATATCTTTGTATTTTAGCGAATAGTTTTTTAGCAACTGATGTGCTTTTGTAACATATTTTTGTACTGAAATGGCACTTTTCCACTCGACCTTCCGTGCTCTCCGCTGAGAAACTAAAGGAAAATGTCTCGTGAATGGTTTTGCCTACTTTCCGAAAACGATCGAAGGCCATGTACCACGTAGATAACAGGGCGGAGGCCAGAAGTATAAAATGCGCCGCAGGGGTTATGATAGCGCACTTCTACCAGTTTCTTAGAGCAGTCACACCATGTACACCAATGAAGAGAAGTTAGATATGCTACTAGTGTATGGTGAATGCGGAAGAAATGCCGTTAGAGCAGTGCAACGATATGGAGAGCTGTATCCTGATCGTCAGCATCCTTCACGTCAGCTCTTTGCATGTATGTGCTCGAAACTATTGGAATCGAGAAGTTGGAACACCAGAGGACAAGGCAGAAAACTGCAACTGACGAAAAACATGAAGAGGTTATTCTGGCATTGACGCAGTGCAATCCACATGCTAGTTCGCGACATGTAGCCCAGGAATGTGGTGTGAGTCACATGAGTGTCCTTCGCATATTGCGTTGAAACAAATTCCATCCGTATCACTTGTCATTGCATCAAGCACTCGGAGGTCGGGATTTCGAACGGCGAATGGAATTTTGTCGGTTTGCCTTGCAACAACTGAATGATGATCCATTTTTTAAACGAGTGCTATTTACGGATGAAGCGACTTTCTCTAACCACGGTAATGTGAATTAACGAAATATGCATTACTGGGCATTAGAGAATCCTCACTGGATTCTGCAAGTACAACACCAGAAACCTTGGAGTGTTAACGTGTGGTGTGACATCGTGGAAAATTTCATTTGGGACCTTACTTCATTCCAGACATGTTAAATGGTATTATGTACGAACATTTTCTTTGAAATGTTCTACCCACATTTTTAGAAGAGATACCACTGGATACGCGGCGGTGCATGTGGTTTCAACATGACGGCTGTCCAGCTCACTCTTTACGTGTGGCAACAGAAGTATTAAATGAGAAGTTCTTGAATTGTTGGATAGGACGGCGTGCTGAAGTAAAGTCGCCTGCCCGGTCTCCTGATTTGACTCCTCTTTATTTTTTTCTTTGGGCGGCAGTCAAAAATAAGGTTTATGCAGAAGTTCCAACAACGCCAGAGGATATGAAGCGACGTATCACCGAATCTTTTTCCAGTGTATCAAGTGACACCCTCACATCTGTTCATTTGTCCTTCGAACGGCGACTGCAAATGTGCATTGCAGATGGACAACACTTCGAGCACATGCTTAAGTAAAGCATTGTTCTGTAACAATGTATTTGGTATGTTTTTATTTCTATTTTGATCAATGTGTATTCTTTGTACGTGGCGGTTAGTTACGAATAAATTATGATTAATAAAATATTGTTCATTTATTTTTGTATTATTTACTCCCAATTGATAATAGAATGTTTTGTCACAGTTTTCAAAACAACAGAATAGTAATTGCGTGGCAAAACAAGAACTTCCCTAAATCTTGAATGCAGCATTTGAGTCTTCTTTGTACGAAGTCATCTTTCGGCAAAATTAGTATCGAAGAAAGTAGTTGCTACTGTGCTGAAGTAAATGAGCGCCTTTGTCTGAAGGACGGACTCGCGAAGTTCCCCATTTAGTTAGCAGGAAGGTCGAACAGAAAATCGCCGCCTCAGTGGAAAAATATGTTACAAAAGCACATCAATTGCTAAAAAACTATTCGCTAAAATACAAAGATATACACATATTTGAAATCGTCTTTTTAAGCGCATTACGATACGCTAAAATTTAGCATAGGGTTCCATTTAAAAAAACAAAGTTGACCTTATATCTTCATAGTAAAAAATAGCGCAATGACGAAGTGTGCTGTAATCAAGTAGCCCCTGTTCAATCAATCGACTGTCCAATCGGCATCTTCGTATCTTGCGCGGTTGAGGCGATACAAGGGGTGTTAACACTTAGCTGTTCCACCCTGTATATTTATAATGGTCATCCAGCTTGGAAAGAAATTAATCGGCGGCTATGTATTCCTACATACGTCAGTAGAGTGGATCACAGGCACAAAATAAATTTAAGACAGCAGAGAACGGATGTCGGGAAATTTTCTTTTATAAATCGAACGATTACGGAATGGAATAGATTGCCTGCAAAAACCTTTGAACACTTTCTCAAAGCGTTCAACAGTTTAGGAAATTAATTTAGGGTATTATTAAGTAAATGAGGGAGAATAGTGGGTTATATAGCAATGCACAAGTGTTTTATTGTGAAGTGAGGTGTAGTGCAGTGTATAGCAGAGAAATAAAGAAGGAAATGTTTTCAGGTATTAGTGAAGTGAAGTGCAGTGATGTGCAGTGTGATACTAGTGCAGTGTGTGTGTGTGTGTGTGTGTGTGTGTGTTTTCTCTCTTAATGTAATTTAATGTTTTATGAATAAGTCAGTTTTTATATTATTATCATAATTTTACCATTATTATTACTACAATTAGTATATAATTTGCTAGTTATATTACCTTATTCTTATTGTTGTTGTTGTTATTATTATTATTATTATTAGTGGTATTAGTGTTCTATATTACTGAAAGGCTGTGTATATTTATGTTTTTGTAATTAGCTGCCACCGGGTTATGCCCAATTGCAGTTTAAATAAATCTATATACATACTGAGTTCTTAATATGTACCCAATGTCTTAATTTCTTTTTAAAATTATTAGTCTATATTTAAATTGGTCGTTAAGTCGGAGCTTGATACTGTAGTAAACAGACGTTTATTATAATGTTTATACAAAATAAAACCAAACAAGTTATTTCCCTAATCAATGACAGCTTAAGAGAGCACCTGAGTGTGCAACCAAATCTATCTGTAGTTTATCTCGCTGTGTATAGTGCTGCAGCAACAGCGATTGAAATGAACATTGAAAGGACTTACCACTCAAGACAAATATAGCGAAGTTAAAACTAGGGAAAGTCGTCTGGAAGAGATGAACTGAAAAATGTTGATTAATTGAGAAGTATAATTTATATTCTCGCTTAACATTTAGAAGATAACCAATCAAAGAGAGTTATGCCAAATGTAAACACTGTTGCAGCTGTTTTATCCTGAGCAGCTATTCTGCACAGCGGGCCTGGTTGTAGGCGGAGGAGCAAGTGGGTTCTGGTAGTTCAGGAAAAGGATTTTGTGATTTTCACTAGTTTGTATTTTGATGCAAAAACAATACAATATAACCTTATAATTACCTTAATCTAGATGAACATGAATGATTACTAATGACTATGTGCAATATATAATTTGTTTGTTTTGGCAAAGTTATGATCATACAATGAATTAAGTTTGAAGTTAACAGTTTACAAAATTGAATTTGGGAATGATAATTTATAAGTTAAGTTTGAGATAGATAATTTCAAGTTAAGTTTTGAGAAAGATAGTTTCAAGTTGCTGTGAGGAATTTAGTTATTTTGTTTTAGGAAATGCCTTATAGAATTCTGACACTCATCTGTTAGTTCGAGCGGCAGGAGGCTGGTGTATCACGATGCTTGTAGCGGCGTCTGGCAGAAGGTCTCCGCGTTGAAAAGGTCGTCTGCACTAGACGTGTTGGTAGTTCTGCGACGTACTAGGATGTCTGGGAGTTTCCTGGAGAAACTCTAAGTTCTGTTGCAGATAATCACCTCTTCGACACTCCGCCATAGTCTTAAGTGTTGTCCATGTAGGAACGGTACAATTAATTGAGTAGTTCGAGAAGTATTACGACAGGGCGACACAATTGTATGTTGCCGAATATTACCGGCACCGTTAGTTGCAGATTTCGAGAGAGTGCGTGCGCACCATAAAGTTGGCTACCGTATATGAACGGTATAATAGTTGAATAGTTTGAGAAGGCGTGTGCACACAATTGTATATTGCCGAATAAGACCGACACAATTAGTTGAAGATTTTGAGAAAGTGCGTGCTCACCACAAAGTTGTTATTCGCATATGAGAGGGTACAATGATTATTTGAGCTGCACGAACGAGCGTGTGGACACCACAGCGGACAGGCAACAAGTGATTTTTGTAATAAGTTGGCCGGCCGGCGAGGGCCGCGTCTTTTTTTTAAATTTATTTTTCCTGTGATAGCAATACATAGTTCAGTAACAGTACACTATACATATGTTTTGTTGACTTACTAACTAATCTAAAATTAAACTTACAGCTAGTTTTGCGGTTGAGGAAACCTAATGGTCACCTCTAATCAGGGTCCAATTCGGAAAATTGCTTTAGGAATATATGGAAAGGGTACTTATTTCTGATTCTTGGGGAATAGGTGGGGTTTCTAGCTAGGTTGAATCCGTTTAAATTTGGAATCTGCATTAGTTTGGAGTAGAATTGGGTGGATAAGTATAGGATGTGTTGAGCTATGGGTTGGAGATTGAATTCTTTGTGGAGCTGTTAGATACGAACCATGGTGCGTTGGTAATTGTCCTGAGGAACTGATTTTGGATTATTTGGAGTTTGTTGAGATTTGTCTTAGCTGCATTTAGCCATATTGGGCATGCATACAAGAGGAGGGGTCTAAGTATTGTTTTATATATTGCGAGTGCTGTAACATATGGTAAATGGCTGTTTCTGTTGATTATTGGCTTTAATTGTAATAGTTTGTTTTTAGCCTGTTTTACTTTAAAGTCAAGGTGATGTTTCCAGTTTAGTTTTGTATCGATGTTTAGGCCTAAGTATTTTATTGGCTTGTTTGCTGGGTGCCAGTTTATTGTTTCATTGTTTAATGTTAATGGAGCAGGAAGAGGCATATGGTCGAAGTGTGAATATTTTAGCTGCAGTTTTAGATGGGTTGGGGCCGCGTCTGTGTGAGTTGCTATACTGCGATTTTTCTAAGAGCGACCCTCAAGGCCACTCAAATCCCATCTTCGCGATGGAATATGTCACGGCATTTCGCGTCTTTCTCAGTCGTTCCGCTAGACTTTCGCACGATCGCGACCGTATGAAACAGTGCTTGCGATCATGCGACTTCTACCGGCAAGACCGAGAAAAAGACGCTAAATGCCGTGACATATTCCATCGCGAAGATGGGATTTGAGTGGCCTTGAGGGTCGCTATTAGAAAAATCGCAGTATAGCGTGGGAACCGAGCGAGCCGGGCGACTGGAAGGCCGATCGAGGGTTCGGAAGAGGGGAGGGAGGTCGGCGGAGGCTCCCGTGGCTTTCTTTGTAAGATTGACCAGCAGCTAAAAACAAAATTGATAGACATCACTGTGTTAGCAGAGAAAAACCTTGTTTACCTGAAAGATGACATCAGATCGAAGAAAAGTTTTTTATGTATTAATGTTCGTTGAAATCGACAATGTGACTGGAAGTGCTCCATCACGCACACCTTTTTTTCACAATTGACATTGGTAGCACCCATAAAGAGTAACAGTTACAGCTTTAGCGAGAAAACCTTACAAAACTCTTGATATATGTTTTTATATACGAAGATTTTGTATAATTGTTTGTGTAGTGAAAATTTTAAGCATTGTTTTCCAGAAAGCATGTTTTATTTTATTAGGTAATCTTAATAACTCCATTATGCAAATTTCGAATAGCTGAAAATATTGTACGTCGTGGGAAAAATGGTACTAAAATGGAATAAAACTGAGCTCAATTATGAATCAATGAAATATGCACTCCAAGTAAGTATATTTTTCAAATAATTTAAAAAATATTTTTATAAACTTGAAACTTATAGGTCTGTGTAAATAAAAGATATCCAAACTTCTATGAGAAACAAATAACTCACATATGCAAATATTGTACTAAATCTCGGGTGATAAATTACATTATTGACAATGTTACTCATCTGTATATAAGTTTTATATTTTGTTTAGTTAACTCATCAGTATCCAGAAGAAGTCTTCGTATATGAAACGTTAAATATTGTGGACTTAATTTCAGAACATGCAAAGTGAAAGTAACTTATGATTCAACAAATATAATACTGATATTTTAAAGTTATTAGTTAAAAATTTTTCAGCTGGTTGCCTTAAAATCATACAAATTTTCACTCTTTTCTAATTCTAAGTTAACTTGAAACGTTTATAACAGATCAAGCCAGAACTGCAAGCATTGTTTATTTGCAAACAAGAGACACTGATATTAGCTTTGGCAATGTGTCAAGCTCGCGATGCCAAGTTTTCAAATTGACTAAAGATCCCAATTACACGATTAAATCTAATAAGAAATTACAAAGATAGCTTTGAACTGGAAAATCCTTTGACATTAGAGAGCAAATTGCTTTATTCCTTAACCTTTTCACTACCAATGGGGACATAAATGGCCCGCTGTTTATGTAACTACTGATGGGACAAACAAGTGTTCAAAAATGCTGAACCGATATCCATTGTTACTGATCAAAGCGATCTAAGTTTTGCTGCATTTTACGTTCGTTTGCACCTAGGAAATTGAAAGAATTGACTAATTTTCTACTTTGAATTGTGTGACATATTTGGTATACAAAGAAAATAAAAATTCCAATAAAAATTAAAATTGGTAATGAATGGATTGTATCACATTAATGTGGGTGTAACAAACCTCTTTAAGTTTTTCCGAAACAATAATACAATTCTTAGAGCTGACAGTTGCGGTAATGCTAATTACGAAACACACAATGTATATCATAAATTTCAAGGGTGACAAGACTATTCTATTTTCCTCAATGAACTTACTCTTTCTTTTTTAATTATCAATCTTTAAGTTTTGCAGCCTGACCCCGCAGTTCATAACTCATCTCGAAAATGATAATGAAGACACTTGCATCAATTAATGAAGAACGTTATATAAAATATTATATGACATCACATTAATATATATACATCAAAAGATGCCTATTTTATCACAGATCTTCTTGTTTGGTAAACAAAATAAGCAAATAACACAAACGCCAGATGGCTAGGACTGCATAGGCGACAGATGTTTTAATTGATCACAATTTATCCCGTCAGTACTGTGCGAAAGCCGAAAATGCAAAAGATGACAATCATCCTTTTTCTCCTGTACAGTTTTCTTGTAATTTTGAATCCACTCTGAGTCATGTCTGCAATTGAATTCGATTAATATTGTATTAACTGTAATGTTCGCCTGTAAGGGCACTACAGTTAAACAGCGTTTACTGCGAAAAAGCCTGCCGGCGGAGCCACGGGCCTGGAGGTAGTCCCGGGGCTGCCGCCTGGGCGAAGTGGAAGCGCGCCCATCGCTACCCCTTAAGCCACCGGAGGCCTGTAAACCCCCTCCCCCGGCAGGGGAGGGGCACGAAGCAGCCACCCCTCCACGACGGAGGAGGGCCACCGCGCGGGAGCACGCAGCGACGGCGACCGCCACTTGCACTTTCGTCTCCGAAGCAGTACCTCATAGTAACATTGATACTTTGTATCGACTCTAGATTCTGGATTATTCTATTGGACACGGCGTTGACTTTCTGTATAACGACCTGGCTATTATTGGTTCTACTGGCTATCGAGAGCCGGCAAAGTGTTTGGCTTAATTCTGTTGTATCATTCATTGAAATAAATTGTTGTTGCAGAAATCAGGTGGACTTGTTTGATTTACAACAGTGACAATCAAATACCCTTATCATTGAAACCACCTCTGGGCGCTTGGCGAATGAGCCTTTCTGTTTTGCAAGCCGCAATAATTTACTTTGCTAATAAATGCGGCCCCAAAATAAAACTTTTACCAAAATTGAAAGCCTAGAAATGAAAACGATTTCATCAGTAGAAATGGTCTGAAAAGGGAATTCCACTGGACATAAGTATTTACGAAAGATCTTTAATCCGGGTCATCTGTATATATATATATATATATATATATATATATATATGTATATATATTTATATATATGTATATATTTATATGTATATTATATATATATTGTGTGTGTGTGTGTGTATCAAACAGGATGTTGGAATGCATATAAGAGCAAAACTCCAACACCGTTGGACCGATGTCCCTGAAAGTTGGCACTTCTATGAGTTTTACACCGAGGAAGTTTATGTGTTGTTAATTCTGTTGTAACTCCACTACATGGCGCTACATATTCACTATATATCCACGTCAAATGCAACCTTCAACATACTCGGCAGCATTTTGAATCTACATCATTAAATAACTCCTAAACGAGGCGTTCTAGGGCCTTAAAAACTAAAATTTTGAGGTCGAACGTTTCTCACACCGTAATCTACAGAATGAACTCTTCCTGAACATTCTATTACATTTTTGCTAGTACGGCGCTTCCCGATATTACCTCAACTGCTCAGAGACGTGCAGAATCTGCAAGTAAAAGTGAATGAGAGGGACAAAGAGCGGCAGAGACAGGGACACACAGAAACAGAGTGAGGGAGGGAGAGACAGTGAGAAACGGAGATGGGAGAGGAAAGAAGGAGATGAAGGGCAGAACAACGCCTGCCGGATTTTCCTAGTATTGTAAAAAGCTGCAGTTCAAACATCGATTATCAGAGACAGAATTTCCATACAAATGCATGTCGTTATCTAAGTTTCATGAATATGTTTCACATGTTTTTCACAGTACACTCATTTTAAAAAAATGCATAGGTCCACTTTTTCCATGCATGTTTGCATGTTTTGGTGGTTTTTGAATAAACGCGTGTATAATGCCTTATTAGACGATTTTAGTTTACTACTGCAGCTAAGTACACAATTGAATACTATTTATTAGTTTTTACATAATTTGTTAATATTAAAATATATGCCACTTTATACAATAAGCATTTTATTCTTAGCTTCTGACAGCTCGCTGAGGTCTTTGTTGCTTATTGATATAAAATACACTAGCGTGCCCATGAGAGAACTCTTGCTTGCCCCACCCTTTTCCTTATCCTTCTATTTCCAGATTAGGAGGGAGAGTTGTTTTATGAAACGTGTTTATTTCTTTAAAAATGTATAAAAGTTACTTCCAATGTACTTACAAAATAATAATAATAATAAAAGTTTTATTTTAACAATGTACAAATATAACAATTTACATTTACCTAAAATATAAAAAAAAACAAAGCAATCGATGTTTGACAGAAGTGTTCAATAAAGGTTTATTCAATATAACAGACAAATGCTCTTAAAACAATTTACGACACTTTCTTAAAAACACATTTGAAATACATTCTGCCTTGACAGTTTTTCGCTTTTCTTGACAGTCACAAAAATATTAGAAAACTTTTCATTCGTGACAAAGCTACGTAAAGTAGTCCTGCTTATATACAGGACTCTACTCTTTGCATTTATTATTTAACTTTAACCGAACGGAGAAGTACACCTAAGCAATTCAGTCGCATAGGATATCAGATAATTAGTTTAATTTCACATACGGTTTCAAATTCTACGCGTCTCTGAATAGGTGGGTTAGTATCACAGCGTATTATGTATCATACACATCAAGCGCAGCTCAGCCTGTTCTTCGATTAGTTAGGTATGTGCGCATACTCATGCCAGTGACCTTGGTTGTTACAAAGTAAAATAGCTTCAGTCAACGCCATATGGAATTAACGCCCACTCTCGCGAGATCTTCGCCATATTGCTTTCCAGAAGGCGTTGCTGAAGTACTCTGAATTGTTTGTGAAGTTGCATTTTTAAAAACTGGTTAAGCTTTTTAAAAATAATTCGTGTTGTTTCTTAATATTTTCTTTATCTGAGGTCCAGAATTTCTGAAAATAAAATATCAGTCTCACATTTACTGAAAAACTAGTGGTGCTATAACAACACATACTTTCTAATGTTATTGGAAACAGCTACATAGGATTGAAAATATTGCACTTTCTGCGCTACTAACATCTTAGCTATTTTTTGAAAACATCCAATTCAACCAAGAAGCGAATAACTCACTGTTTCCATCGCCGTGTTTTCAAAACTATGTAAATTCTACAACTGCAAAAAATATAATACAAAAAGGGTTTGTAAACGTGTATTGGAAAAAGAAGCCTAATGACATACAGCTATATCAAGTCACAACAACGACACGTAATTGACAGAAATTCGCGATAACGAAACGGAATTCCATTTTTGCATTCCCTGCATTGTTGATACTCCCTTTAATTGGTTTCGCCAGTCTGTGATACCGCTCACGCTTAAGTTCTATTATTCAACGTATTATTTGACAACATTGAACTTATCTGCTAGTCTAAACATTTACATTTGTTTTATAAAGGTTAATGATGATACAAAACATTAAGTTCGAGTCCCGGTGATGGCAGGATTTTTCACAAGGTCAGGACATACACATTGGGGATCCGGGTAAGTCTATGGTCCCAGTAAAGCGAATGCGAGTCAATGGGCGGAGTGAAAACGAGTGTAGTGGAATATCATTGGGTGGGTGAGAGTAGAGACAACTTCAAGAAACGACCTGATGAGGGGGCAAAGAGCTTCAATCGATGTTATCTGATGAGTAGTTTAGTTTTTCCGTGGTTTCTCCAATGAACGCCAGGCTAATGCCGGTGCAATACCCTAACAAACGAGACACAGACAGCGCGCGATATTTCCTTCCTCTTCCTTGTTCCACCCTCACCCCTTACTTACACACACACTTTCATGCACCACACTACAATATATGAAAGGAGACCATCGGGAGCGAAGCTGGGGCAGTACCATGCTAGTGGAAGATACCTAGTTGGGGAAAATCCCTAGCCGACATGTAGGTTGGCACCGAATCTCATTATCTAGCGATGGAAGATCACCGACTTCTTCCCGGAGAAATCATGCGCTACACTTACGGGACAAATGAGAGCCGATGACGCGTCTGGAAACAACCAAATTATCAATGGAGGATAGGCATACCACTTGAAGCTTTCTTTCATAATAAATGCGTTATTGTTGGTAGTATTTGACTAATTTTCATATTCATGTTTCATTCTCTTGCTCCTGTTTGGTTTCAGAATCATGATCATGACCTCTTTAATTACATGTTATCCTGTAGTTTTGGTATCACCATGCGAAAAAAAATACCTAACGCAAATGGTATCGGCGGTATCTCATACCGCATCGCACAAAAATATTACACAACTCTAAAAAGTAACCACTAGTAAGCTCTAACTTGGTTCAAAGATAGATCTACACTAAGAAATAAGGTACTGAGCCGCTGGATGTGTAGATACAACAATCAATGATTCCTTGCACAAGTGTCAAGGTTAAAGAGCTAGCAATTTTTATTTCAAAATAAAGAATAACTAGAAGATTAATGTGCAAATGTAACACAAAAGGGAATGTAAGAAACTGTAAAGGAATGTAAATTTGCAGCAGGCTATAATGTTTGCCACGAAATTATAGAAAAACTACCCGTATTTTCAAAAAATTAAGCATAGCCTTATCTGGACACGTAGTTTTGATAAATACATTTCATGAGAAAACCAGCTTCCGTCTATCGCCACCCAAAGTACATTTTCTGACATTTTCTCAATTTTTCGGTTTCCTAATGGTAGAAAGCAAAGATAAATTTTAGAATATTAAGGAACACAAAAACATCGTCCTAAATGAGAGCGTAGGCTTCCGCGGCCGGAGTCAATATTAAGTTGGCTGTCTGGGTGACGCCGCGTCCATGGCAAAGGTGCCAATGGTGGCACCTTTGCCATGGACGCGGCGTCACCCGGACAGCCAACTTAATATCGTCCTAAATGTCAATTTTCTTTTAAAAATTCGTATCCGTTTTTAAGAAAATGGCGTTTAACCGGTACAAAAATGCGAAACTTGAAGCTCTTTTCACAAAAATTTTTTGAGTTCTCAAAAAACATTTGAAATCATTTCAACCACTTACACTCATAAATATAGTAATGTTTACGAATTGCTGCCAATATGCATATTAAAGATGTGAGAAATTTTTCAAAAAATTGCATTATGTAATTTTTGAAATTAAAAACAAAACAAAAAAAAACTCAAAATAATCTTTACGTCACATTAAAGCGTGCAACTATCCGTTCCAAAAGTTTGAAGAAAAGATTTGCAGCCCTTTATGAGAAACCGGTGTTTGAGCGTTTCTGAAAACGCGGAATTTTGAGCTACTTTTCACAGAAAACGGTTGTGTTTTCGAGAAACTTTACTTGACATTATTTACATCACATGTACTCGTAAGTATAATAATGTGAACAAATCGCCTCTAATGTAAATATTATCGACGTGAGAAACATGTGAAAATATTTACATTTTTGTAATTTTTGAAAAAAACAACCGATAGAACAATATGGCTTTTATGTCTTCTCATAGAGTATATTTAGCACTACCCTTATCAAAAGTTTAAAGAAAAAATTTGGTACCGTTTTTGAGACAATCTTTTCTATAATTTTTTTTAAAAATTGCACATATTGCACGCAATATTGCGTGAAAACTATTAGAATTTTCAAAAAAATGTACATGACCGTAATGAAAGAACTCACTACGGAGGACAAATTTTATATGAAGGAAAAATCTCTACTTTTAATTTTGTAGTCAGAGGATAATGACGAACAAAACTCTAAACTTTTCGAATTTTCGAAAATTCAGAGTAAACCGTGAAATTAGGGGACCTATGCCACCTTCATAAGTGTTTTTTTCTCTATTTTTCCAAGAAAATTAAGAAAGAATTTGGAGCCGTTTTTATGAAAATTTTGAAAATATACGGGGGGCTACTTTCTTTTCTGCTACTTAATGTAGTTACCAATGGTTAATTAAGAAATATGACTAAATATCAACCAATAGTAATTGTTTACATCTGCTTCTCATGTAGTACATCACTGAGCTGGGCAAGATCTTTCCTTGTAAATACAATGACCTGAAATGAAACAAAAACTAGTGGTTCTACAACAGCACATACTTTCCCGTGTTATTGGAAACAGCTACGTAGTATTGAAATATTGCACTTTATGCGTTATTAACATCTAAGCTATTGTTTGAAAACGTCCAACTCAACCAAGAAGCAAAAAACCCACTGTTTCCATCGTAGTGTTGTCAGAACTATGTGAATTCTACAACTGCATAAAATATAATACAAATGTTTTGTAAACTTGTATCAGAAAAAGAAGCCTGATACCCCGAACAATGTAGAAATGCATTTCATAGGGCCATGATTAAAGAAGAGTATTCTAGAACCATGCAAAAATACTCTGCTGTTCCACTACACATGATACAGCATTTGGTGCGAAAACTAAATATTTTAATGCGAATATCAACATAAATTTGACAATTATTATTTATTTCCTTACAGCTACATCAAGTCACAGCAATAACACGCAATTTACGGAAATTCTCGGGAGCGAAACGAAATTCCTTTGTTGCATTGTCGATATTCTGAGAACTAGTCATTTTTATTTCAATATTTCAAAATAAATAATTTATAAAATATTAATGTATAAACGTATAACAAAAGTTCGAATGTAAGAAACTAACTAAGAAATAATATACAAAATTGCAAATTCTAATTTACGACGCATCCAGCTGTTTGAAGCTCAGTAAATTTGCAGCGAGCTACTATGTTTGTCACGAAATTATCGAAAAACTACTCGTATTTTCAAAAAATTAATTGAGATCTTATTTGAAGATGTAGTTTTGATACGTACATTTCATTGAAAAAAATGTATTTTCACAATTGTAGTTGTAAGAAGACGCCGTAAACGAAGCCCAGTGAATTCTTAGTGGGCTGTTATGTTTGTCAGCAATTTATAGAAAAAACTACTTATATTTCAAAAAATTCAACATCACCTTATTTGAAGATCCGTTTTTGTTGAGCATATTTCATTAAGAAAAAAATTGTATCTTCACAATTGTAGTTGTAGGAAGACGGCCGAAATTATTTTTAATTTTTTAACTTTTTGGCAAAATCAGGCATTTCAACGAACATGAAATCTGTACCACTCTCTTAAGCTTCTTTTACGATATCTCAGGTTCCAATTCAATAAAAAAAACGTTGTGAGGTTTTAAGAAAAAAATGTTTAAAGAAAATAAAAAATTGTTTGTGTAACACAAATTTTCGCAAAAAATACTAATGTTTTTGAAAAATTGAACATGACCTTATTTTAAGACCTGTTTTATAAACACATTTCACGAAGAAAAAGTTGTATCTTCATAATTGTAGTTTTAGGAGAGATGCTGAAAAACTTTTGATTTTTTTCAATTTTTGGAAAATTAGAGTTTTCAGTCAACAAGAGACATTCGCCATATCTTTTATATGACCTTTGTGCTATCCAACAACAAAAAATAGTCAAAATTGTTGGCGGCCATTTTTTTGAAAATTTGGAAAATGTCCCAGGGGCTTCATGTACAGGGTGTCCCAAAATTAAAATATCGATTTCTGTAGTAGTTAAAATATCGATTTCAGATTCATGGGGCAACGGGACTAGTCAGATTGATCGGAGAGTATCAATTTTGAAGAAAATCAGTTTTGTCGCTAGCATTATTCAGAGACAGACGGACGGACAGACTTTTTGCTTTCAATTGGTTTTTCGGTATCATGGACTCACAAAATAGGGATTCTGGCTGCACCACGTTGTAGGAGAGTTTGTTTTCTTAATTTAGCAACTGGATTTATCCACTTTTTCGTTACCAGTGTCCTGTAATAAGACTTTTTCTGCCGAAAATCCGCTGTTTTTCTCGGCATTAACATAACTTTCCTCCACTATACGTAAGTATAGTATACGGGAAAGTGAAAACGGCGGGTAGGTGACCTCGGAAAACATTGTAATCTTTATGACAAATGATGGAGATCATATCAACTTTATATAAACAGAATGTCTAAAAAGAAATTTTATGTTCCATAAAGGATGGTACAAGATTATCACATTTTCGAATGAAAATGTCAGGGAAAATCTCATTTTACAGTTACACACGTGGCCCTTGCTCCTGATTGGCAGGCAACTCATTTTGCACTGGTGTTTGGCATTTCACATTCTGACACATTGGTTAGTGATTCCGGTCGCGTCAAGTGCGAAAGTTTAAGTGTATGCATGTTATTTTCTCGGGAGGGTGCGGTGACTTCTCACGCTAGAAGGTGAGATTCGCGCCGACCTACCGGCGGCTAGCGAAGCTCTCCTCAACCAGGTGTCTCCCACCAACGGTGCATAGCCCCAGCCGGGAAAAGCTCTAAGCCCCCGACCGTCTCTCCGGTATGTGTGTTAGTGTAGTGCATGTTAGAGGAAGTGTGTGTGTAAGAGGAGAGGATAGAACAAGGAAGAAGAAGGAGAGATCGCGCGCGGTCCGTG
>JAHLJT010000942.1:0-13167 GCA_031308135.1 Acheta domesticus
TGGCCCCAAAATCACCGATATTCTCCTCTATTTAAGCAAAGAAGTCATCCATTAAAATGGAATACATGAATCATATTTCAAATTGTCAATTAAGAGTAAAATTTACCATTTTGAATCAAAGAATCTTGATTTCGTAATCGCGTTTCCTTAAGAGTATAATAACTGCATTAACTTTCTACTTTCAGTTTACGAGATTTAACGGACCAATATTATTGTCTGTTAAAACAGCGGTCAGTCCGTAAGGATACTTGTTAATTTATTTCACATTATTGCTATACATAAAACAAATCACTGAATGCTTACAAAATATAACTCAAATTGAAAACTTGCAAAGACTCAGAATTCAAACATATTCCTACCCCAAGACAGAATTTAAGAATAAAATAAACATGAAATAAAATAAGTAGCAAAGAATATAAATTCAAATCTTGTAATTCAAATCTTGCTTGTTGAATAGAAAACATCAGGTAAACATAGTTTCATATCAAGCAACCATTCTTCGATATCTTTTGAGCATTTTTTAGCTTCCCTGCTATAGCTTGAGCGTGGACACCCTTCCCTGGATTTGGAATGGAAATGAGAACGGAGGCAGGGAAAATGCCCGTGATCGCAGGAACGCAGGAACGGGCTTCTCAGGCGGGCAAGTATCTCGTGCGGGCGCAGTTTGACGTGCCTGGTGTAGATAGAGAATGAATGGGAGAGAAATCCAGAGAGAAACAGCACATCTGGCAGCTGGCGGAGTCACTCACCTTTTCGGTGCACGAATATGAAGTCGTCGAGACCGATCTGCCCGCCAAGCAGCTTGGTCATATCCACCTTGTGCGTGTTGAGCGTGCAGAACAGGATCTGCGGGCAGAGAAGCCGGGGTCAGAGGTCGAGTTGAGGAGGCGCGCAGCGGAGCCGCTCTGCAGCGACGCCCCGAAACCGCCCACTGCTCGCGGGCGAGTGGGCGACGGGCGGGCGACGACGAAGGCCGTGGGCGGGGAAGCGGGCCCGGGGAATGCCACGAGCCTGAGAGGCGCGACCAACAGGTAGTTGCCTCCGACGGCAGGGTGTTAAGGGCGGCAACGCCCAAAATGGAAGTACCACTGCTTTATCGTCGGTAAAACACATATTCCCCAGTCATGTTTTACGAAACGTTTGGGTTCTGAGTCGATGGTGCAGAAACAGCAGTCCAAGGTGCGTGTTGCGCTATGGGTATTTTCGTAATGTGGTGTGATTGGGTTTTCGTACTACCACGTATCCCAACTTACACGTATCCCATTCATACACCGATTCATTCATTCTTATCATTCATTCCTTATAACCATCTTTTAGCAGTGCTCCTTCTGTGGAAGGCAAAGGCAAAACGCAGCTGGCCACTTTGCCACGAGAAGGGAGGTCGTAAAGACAAGGTCATCCTTTCTTGCTTACGTTCAGTAATGGATATGGAAATCTACACTATCATACGAGAATCTGAAACTTTGTCGTGAGAGTCATTGAGACTACAAAGGATGCCTTATGCTTTGGCACGAGTGTAGGACAGAATCGCGAAGTGTGTCTTCCCTTGTTAGTCATCTGCGGTCTGCTGGTGCATTAACTGACGAGTAAGGATTTCCCCTCTCAGATTCGTTCCTGGTAGGACACTCCTTGGCTTTACAGCTCAATTCCCAAATGGTTTCCCGAAAAGTGTAATGAATTGTCGCTTGTTTAGTGGATTAGAGGAATAAGAAAAGCGGAAAAGAGATAAAGAATGAAGAAGAAGGATTTTATCATGCCAGTCAAAATACAATTATCTACCTTGGTGTTTAGTTCGATGACCTGTTTCTATTAAACAATTATTATTTAAGCGGAAAATTTGGGTTTCAGTCAAGGGCTTGTAAATAGTATAGTGCTTATGTTGTTGTTTTTTATAAAAATCCAAAAAGTACTCTCACTTATAGTGTTCAGTGGAAAATTAAAAGTGTTCAATCAACATGGGAGTTTATATCTCGAAACTTTTACTTTCATGTATTGACAGGTTGATATAGAATAAAATTCGACCCTGACCATAAAGAACAACTACCCTGACATATCGACCAACTTTGTTATTTCTTTTAAGCTTCAGATCAGTTGTATAACACTCGTGTTGTAAATACGTATGAGCCTTCCGGAAAGTAGTGTGAATGGTACCTTCATACGGAGAGGGCAATAAAGTTTTATAAGCCATCGTATAACATCCACCTTCACTAAACGTGGTGAATTAACAGAGGAGCTCTCACTGATTTGTAAGGTCCAACATTTTGTTTACACAGACCAAGGAGAATCCAAACACATCCTATTTTGATTAGTCTCCTCTTGAAATCTTTTGATGAGACATCAAAAGCTTCCTGCGTACTAGCTAATGTCGTGAAATACTCTTCAGTTATACCATATTCTTTGTAACTCCAGTTGAAGTTATCCGTAAAAACAACCAGCTGAAGACATTGTCATCATAATTTCCTCATATAACAAATTCCGGGCACAGGCTGATAAATGACAACTAATAAAAATATATGTAGATAAGGGTTGTCAGATGTCAGTCAAAATCGGCTAGCAGGCTCATGGAAAGGCGAGCGAGAGAGCAAGCGAGAGGGCGAGCGAGAGGGCGAGCGAGAGGGCGAGCGAGAGGGCGAGCGAGACCGAGAGAACATGCGAGAGGGCCAGCGAGAGGGCGAGCAAGAGGGCGAGTGAGGTACGAGGGTTGAGCCTGCTAGGCGGAAGGCGGGGCCCACTCCCGAAGCGGGCGTGCCCCCCGTCACGACCCGCAATTACAAAAGGGCGCTTGAGAAATGGAGGCGCACGGCGCGGGTGGGTGGACGGGCGGGCGCGGGTCGAGGACCGCCTGGCCTTCGCCTGTGGAGAGACAATGTCGCCGACCGGCGCCGTCGCCGTGGACAGGTACAGGTGGTTGTGTGACGCCAGGGGATCGCGTCGTCCGCACCGCTCGCCAAGGGGTGCCCAAGTCGGGCAAGAAGGCGCAAGGCCTCCACTTAATCATTCTTATTCCGACAGGACTGAAGACGTGACTGGGCTGCACAAACGGGTTCAACTGTCTCACGCTTAGGTGCGCAGAAGGTGTTCGAATTTGGGCATGAATATTTGTCCCTTCCCTTTCGTCCTGTTTTCACGCGAAGGACTAGTAGTTCTACTGACCCTGCATCCAAGGTGCACGCAAAATTTCTAGAATATAATCCGAGAAATAGCCTATCGAGAAGAGATGAAGGGTAGCTGGATTTGGGGTGAAAACTCCCTTAGAATAAAATGAAGTGTCCTTTAATAAATGGAACATTAACACAGATATGCCAAGAAACTTAATTCGCGTCACATACATTCGCACATCATGTGATTCGTTCGTATTGACGCACATGGATTGACAATTAATTCAAACAAGCGATGAGTACATTCGTAATTATAGCGCAATATATTGATTATTCGATTGTAGTGTGGGTTACTCGTTTGTAATTTCAATCTAAAAGTCAAATTATCTTGTGTTCATTTCACCCGAGGTAAATAGTTGCTGCTTAATATAGCGCCGATATTTTGATAAAGTTGCGAGAAAAGGGTTTACTTTGCAAATAAACGTCCCTCATGGACTCTTATGTGGTGTGCCCGAGTTCGTTGTGCACGGGGCGAGCGGCGGATGTTCACGCAGTCAGCTCCTCCGATCGTATCGCTTAATGGGGAGCACGCAGCGAGTCCTCGATGAAGACAAAGTCCCTCAGAACCCTTGGCAACGGGTTTCCTCAGCACATATGCTAAAACAGCTTGTGGTATGATTTACGACGACAGGCTGCGTTACTGCTTGTGTTTCGTAGCTGCAAATCTGCAGAAGAAGCGGAAGTTCCTAGACTCGAAGACACCGGCTAAGTAGAACTGCCTAGTCTTCTTTTCGTTTGATCGATCATTTCCGTCGTTTCCTCCGTTCAAGTCTTAGTCTGAAGAAAAAACATTAACGTTAAACACATGAAAGATTACAATGATGAATGACGATACCAAAAAATTCGATTGGCAGATCTACTGGGATTGAAAGGAACTCCTCGACAATAATCCCATTTTTGTTTTTTTTATTCTGGAATCCTTTTAATGATTCGGAATATTAAAGAAACCGAATGGCCCATACCTAATATTAGGTACTTTAAATACTGTATTATATATATATATATATATATAAGAAATATATTATTTATATATATATTATATATAAGAAAAAATTAGTTAATTAAAATTTCTCTTAGTTTGTTTAATTTATTTTATTCACACAGATAAAAAATATGATCTTACATTTCAGAAGAATAAAAGCAATATTTAATGTCCAGAAACAAGTCAAAGAGTCACCTTATCATTCACCTCATCGAAGGAAATTGAGCGAAAACCTGATAGAAATTGAGATTATTACCCCAGATATTAATGAGAGAATAAGGCTCTTGAGGATGCTCCCAGAATCTCCGTCCTTTCACTCTCACCGCCGCGATCTTTCTCCCCGTGATTAGCAGCGCACCCGAATGGGGCTAATCTGCGAGATGCACGCAATCTCCGCCTGCAAATCAACGGTGACATCCGCGGATCGTAGAGGGAACGAGAGAGATCGAAATATTTCGCGGAGAAAATCTCGAGTGGCGACCGGGCCATCGCCTGGGCACGCGATCGAGTCTCCTTAACGAGAGCGGCGTTACACAAAATTTCCGCCTCCGGCCTTGCATCGGCGCGGCGCGTCGCGACGCGGGCCGCGTCGCGTGAGAGAAAACAGCTCAATTACCTTACGTAAAGGCGGTGCGCGGCGGGACGGGACGCCACGAGCGAGTGAGTAAACCACGTCTACCGCCTCGCCATGCCACGCCGCCGCCGCGCCAACGTGGGCACTGGCTGTTTGCGGTACAAGTTTACGACGCGACTCGAGCTGAGAGTAGGTAGATTGATTGATTATTTTGTGTTTCAGAGCGCGTCGGCTGCTAAGGTCACTAGCCCCGTCACGGGAGACGGCAGTGTTCATCCTCCGCTGAATGCGGAGATCCGACACCGACCTACACTTCATCTTGCTGTATTTTCTCCCTCCAGTTATCTCCTGCCTGCGGGGCACCGCTCCATCCGGGGCAAGCTCTAAGCTCGCGACTAGTTCCTCTACATGTACGTACATGTATGTTCATGAAAGTGTACGTGTGTGTAAATAAGGAGTGAGGTTAGGAAAAGGAAGGAAAGACCGCACGTAGTTCGTGGCCCGTTTGTTATGGTAATGCTTCGGCATTCGCCCGGTATTAATCGGAGAAATCAAGGATAACTACCGATCAGAGCAGCCAGCCGCTAGCATTCTTCTAACAACAGCTCAATTCGACCTAGCTATCTAGCTAGTGTCGAAAATCCTGCCCACAGTCAGGACTCGAATCCCAGGACCTCCCGGTCAGGCGCATTGCAGAGGGGCCCAGACGCCCTGACACACCTCATCCAGTAGGAGTGGGTAAAGGCAAAGGACATTCACTGCGAATGCCCCGTCAGAAAATGTACTGGATGCAGCAAACGAGGGGTTTTAAATCAAGGTGTCTCGTCACACCGGTTTCCATTTAATCGAAAACCTTTAGACGTTAAATAACACTAGATGCAATTGCGTATGGTGTTGCGGGTAAGCAATGGAATGCTTCATAGACCGTGAGACCTGGATTCAGACGGTTCATGGATTTTCGAGCCCAAGGAAGTAGCTAGTAGGCCGGGATGAAAACTAAATATCGGTTGCTCTGACAGGTAGTTTGTCGTGGTTTCTCCGATCAACACCAGGCAAATGCCGGAGCAGTACAAACGGAGCCACGGACCGGGCGCGATCTTTCTTTCTTCTTCCTTGCCCTGCCATCGCTTCTTACTTACACACACTTACATGCATTACACTCCCACACATGTCGGGAAACTAGTCAGCAAGCTTAGAGCTTATCGCTGCTGGGACGGTGCTCCGGTCATGGAAGCTATCTGATGGGCAAAATCGTGCAAAACCGACGTAGGTCGGCGCCGGATACATCAGTGAGGGAAGAACACTGCCACCTGCCGTGATAAAACATGCACTCCACTTAGGGGACTAATGACTGTAAATAGAAACAACGAAAAAATCAATAAATCAGTCTGGCTGGGATACTTCTTTTCAAGATTTCTGCTATAAATACTGAGATCAATTTCTACGTCTGTCGGATCAGTATCTTACACAAAAGGGAAAGTGACGCGCATGATCATTTCTTCCTCATTCTATCCCCTTACCATCCTCAGGAACTATCAATGGAAAGATTCCGCTTGATTATATGACGCATCGTGCATTCTTCTAAGAAAATATTTAACAAACGTCGGCGATTTGGTTCGCATCTGGAAGAATGAAGTGTTTCGTGTTAATGTACACAAAATACAGATAAAAAAATATACAATGATCAATCGCATACACTATTTCTGCATAACGAGTGTTTTGTGGCTTCCTTACTCAATCTCAACAAATGAGGTGTCCAAAGAAAGAACGTTAGGAAGATAAATATTTCGCATTCATTTAATAAATATTAATAACTAGTTAAGCGCAGTGATGCAACGAAAATGTTTAATAAAAAGTTTTATTTGTGCTTTGCATGTAAACATTAATTTTGAACATATTACCATTGACCCGGGAGACCACTTTCCAAAATACTAACATGAAAAAGTATCGATTAAAATTAATAATTTATTTCATTAAAAATGAGATTTAATTATCACCCACCTGATGAATCAAGCAGCAACGTTTCATGTAAATGCCGAAAAGAGTCTAGTAATTCATATCGTTTCATTAATATACTCACAGGCACATTGAAACTATCAAAACCTCGTGCTTTTTATAATTGTTCCAGTTTATACTAGAGAGATGAGTAAGAATTAGGTCAATCTGCCTCTTAGAGAGAAATAGAATGACATAGAATGACAATGAAGTCCCAATTTAGATGTCATGAAACGCCGAGATGTGTTTTCGTTAGCTTAAAACACAAAAATACGTGTTTTAGACAAATCCCTTAGAATCATCAGGATCATTCCCCAAATTGATTGATTGACTGTTAGTGATTTCGGGCATTTCAACTACTAGTGTTGTTAGTCCCATAAGTGTAGTACACGTTTTGCTCGTGAAATGGCTGTGGTCTTCGCCCGCTGGATTGTGAGATCCCGCGCAGACATAACGTCGTCTAGCAGGGTTTTTCCCCAACCAGATATCTCCTACCAGCGTGGCACCGCCCCAGCCGGGACAAGCTCCAAGCTCCCGTCCGGTCCCCGGCATGTGTGGGAGTTTAGTGGCATGCTAGTGAAAGTGTGTGTATAAGGGGTGAGGATAGAACAAGGAGAGGAAGGAAGATCGTGCGCGGTCCGTGGCCCGTTTCTTAGGGTCCTGTTCCGTCTTTCGCCTAGTGTTGATCGGAGAAACCAAGGAAACTACCGATCAGAGCAGCCGGCCACTAGAATTCTCCTCCAGACAGCGACTGAATCCGACCTAGCTGATCAGCCAGTGACGAAAATCCTGCCACCGTCGGGACTCGAACCCAGGACTTCCCGGTCAGAGGGACTGCAGTGACATCAGTTGATGGTCCTGGCTATCTCCCCGGTCATTCCGTAAACTATGATCGGTCTCCCACAAGAAGACCGAGGCGCTTTGAACGACATTTGTCTCGATTTGGACCGAAAGGATTTGAACCGCGAGTGGTGGACTTTATTACTAGAAAAAAAATCTATTAAAAGAAATGCCTCCAATCACACAGGCGCAAGTTTAATTAACGTCATACGTTTCAGGTAATTGTCTATTTCGTAACAACTCGATCGCGCAATAATTCGAAAGTGAGGCGTCCGAAAGCCTTAAAACCCGGTATTCGAGGACGTACACTTGGGCTCTTTTGGGTAAGGGTGATCTAAGACGAATTTAATTTCATTCTATTTAGAAAATGTTAAGTTTGTTTGAGTTACTAAACAAATTAACGATTTTTTGTCTCAATAGTAAGTTCAAGAATTCTCCTCCACTGTGAAATAATCAATTACATTTTATTAAAAGAAAGAAATCTTAAAAGTGGAAGTAATCCGATTTTACTCAGTTTCAATAGCGTGACAACACATGCAGTTTTCTTAGAAATGAGAAGTAGATAGAGTGCGCCTCCTATTTTCTCGTGAGAAAAGAAAAGAAATGCCGAAAGAAAGGGGGGGGGGGAATTTCAGGGAATCGGGCACATTTCCCCCTTATTCCCAGAAGGAGGAAAACTAATTTACATCAGTCCATTTCTATTGATAATTCTCTAATTAACCGTTTTAACTATTAGTAATGCTTGAATGTCAGACTGTTTTAAATACGTACCCGCGTTCAGATCTTTTTGGGAGGTGCAATTTGAGAATTCGCATTTTCTTTCCCTTTTATATGCACTTGCTTCGGAAACATGAAATAAAGCTTTATTCTAAGCCTTTCCTTAAAATCAATGCCTATGCTTTTGAATTTGATTCCGATCTTTTAATTTCTAGGAGAGTAATTTTCTGTTTCACTTGTGTAAATTGAAATCAATATTCGTCTTCTAAAATAATTTTTATATTAATACAGTCTGTTTCGTACAAAACATACTGATTAACTATATTTCGCTTTGAAAGAACTTTCAAAAGAGCTTTCGTTAACCAAGCATTGCCCACCCTTTGAGCAGAGTACTGGTAAAAACAAGAAAACAACGTTTCCACGTTTCTCCAAACATTCACCGAACTCTCCAAACACAAACACGAACTCCCAGTTCCAGCGAGAGCAGGGACGTCCTCCAGGTGGGCAACTTTCTTTTCCTTCGTCAACGGAAGGCGTCGCCACAAGGTCCCGCGAGGTCCCTGGGAGGCAAGTGTTGCATGCCGCACGTTAACAACGGACGCGAGAGGGCGCCACCTCGTTGCAATGTGTTCGAGGCAGACCCACGGCATGCAACGGCGACCCACGGCGCCGAGCCACCTCCGCATCTCACCATCGATGCTCGGTTCAATGGAACCGTAACGATGCTTTCGATTCTATGAGTATCAATACTTCGTAGCAGGGTTTGCGACATATTACACCCAGGCCAATTGAGATTAATAGCAACATTAGTTAGTTAGTTAGTTAGTTAGTGCCTTATTTACGTGGCGAGACTCGGGCCATCAGGCCCGCTCTTCCGCCTGACGACGCCAAATTTCTACTACGCTCCTTTCACCACCTAGCGAGAAGGAGGAGAGAAGAAGGTATTATCTCGGGCGACGAAACAGGCGATTTGAATTTAGCTCAGAGGCGTCATTTAGGCTGAGATCTTTTGCATGCAAGTAAATCTACTAACATGGGACAGCACGGCTTCACTTCCCCTCCGAAGGAAGGCGTACGAAGGATTTTTTCGCCCTTAAAAATCCACGGCTTCGATCGGTGTTTGAACCCGCGAACTTGGGTATGGACAGTATGTACTCGGAATTATGGCAAGAAAATTACGTACGATAAGTTATGAAATTGAGATAACGTCAATTCAAACGAACTGAACGCTGATGTTTAAGAATAATTTTAACACTCATTAGAATTCCCAAACACCCTCTAGAATGCGCCAAAATAAATGAGTAGAAGAGAAAACACTTTTTTCTCCCATCTTCAAAAGTTAACAGAACAATTTGCTACCTGAATTTTCTAGTATGCTGTGACAGCCCACAGCCCGTAGGAGACAACGAGACAGTATCTTAATTTTTATTTTGTAAATGCTTGCTTGTAGCCCTTCGGTATTTTACAGAAATCCACAGTTTCCCGGAACAGACTCGGGAAAACACGTCGGTGGAACATCTAGCATGATACATTATGTACACTAAGAGAATCAGTCATTCATTTGTCCAGAGTAACTTTAAGGCCTTAACAGTTATCTCAATATACAAAAGCTAATCGTCTAAAATTTGAATGTGAGACCCCAACCACCTACAAAGGTGGTTGAGAACTCAAAAAAGCACGTGGCTCGAGCAATCTTTAAATTGGATACCCCTCCTCTATAACCGAGGGTCTGAAGGACTACAACACGGGAACTTGAGTGTTTTAGGCAGTCACACCTTTTACGTTATTTAAATCAAATATTCAATAAATTGATTGATTCTTTAGTGTAACCGGACGCGTCACCTGCTATATTTATTAGTCCTGTAAATGTATTATATGTTTTTTTCACTGGAGACGACTGTGATGTTCTCTTGCTGGATGGTGAGATCCGGCGCCGACATACACGTCGGCTTGCTGGATTGTTTTTTCCCAGCCAGTATCTCCCACCAGCGGGGCACAGCCCAGGCGGCACGACAAGGTCTGAACTCCGAAAGGTCTCTCCTAGATGTGTTGTAATGTGCTTGTAAGTGTAAGTGTATGTATGGGAAGAGGAAGGACAAGGAAGAGGAAAGGATAATCACACGCAGGCCCTGACTCCTTTGTTAGGGTACAGCTCCGGTATTCGCCTGGTTTTGATCAGAGAAACCACGGAAAGGTTCAATAAAAATACCGATTCTTTGTTAGTTTTGCTTCATTTCTTCACAGGAATGTACGCCGTGGTGAGCTTTCCTCTACAGTAACATTTAAAAAACTGATTAAAATGTATCGTTGTACGCAATGTTACTTACAAGCACCTCTCTCGTATTCCTCAGAGCACGTTAACGCTCCCGCTACCTCTAGAGAGCAATAAAAGCAAAGTGTGCATCCCGCAGGCAATAAATCGTTCCTCCTCTGACGACATCTTGGCCGCTGACGGAGCGTAAACCCTTTCGCGCATAACACCTCAACGAGGGCGCGGAAAGGGCAACTGCAGGTAGATGAAGTTACGGAGGGGAAGGGAGGAAAGCAGAGAAAAGGGCACTCGGTCAGAAGGGCGCAGTCCCTTGAAACGGCCTGGCCGAAGGGCAACGGTTCTCGATTTTGCGCGATAACCGCTGTATATATTTCGTATGAAAGGCATTACTTTCCCTATTCATTAACGAACTATCTCCAGATTCGAATGCGTGTAATATGTAGATGCGGATCGAAATCTCGTAGCAAGGAGATTCTAGGCTCGAGTCCCGATTCTTCAATATTCTTTCATTCTAACAGACCTAATTCAAAGTAATTGATCGAAGAAAATAGTTTTCCAGGGATTATTCTTCAAAACATTTGCCTGTGAATGACCTGCGGAGATAGGTCGTATCACTTGAAACATCCCGAATAATTATAGTTCAATGTTTAGTTCAAACAGTTCTGCATACATGAAACCGCCTCCGACACTTAGCATTTCTTACACCAGGTTCACACATTTTACGTGGTATCTTTAGAACGAATCTAATCTTATCTCATCTCTTTGTGAGAGTGTTGAGCGCTCGGCTCCATACGTCACCACCAATCACGCAGGATTTCTTTTTTTTATTATGTTTTTCTTGTTTACTGCAAGTCGGTCCTTTTTTGGTTCTGAAATCCGAAGACCTAGTGCGTCCAGCTTATGTAGTTGTGAGTCCGCAGCATAAGTTTCTAGTACCACCTTCTAGGTTCCAGATCCGGAGGATGAGGCACAGACGAGAAAAAATAAATGTCGCTACAAAATTAAGAACAAAAGACGCTAATTAATAAACGTTTGAATTACTGCGAAAGGACTGTTTTGGCTGATAAAGCATGGCTATGTACACGCCTTGAAAGTTTTTAAAACGAAATTCTCTCACCATGTTCATAGCGTGAAATGGAAGCAATGGATCCAAGATTGCTAATAGCCACTAGATTTACACTCAAAAATTCTGCCGTGTCCCCTACATTCCTTTCAAAACGCTTTGCGTGCTTCGGTAGCACGTTGACCTCGTTACACTGCTCTTCTGTATTCTCACGTTCAACCTGTTTGACACGCCTAGAATAGGGAACGTGGCTTTCAACTGATTTAACTAACAAGTTCACTCAAATTCTGCTTCCAATTGCGAAAATGATAATTATTTTTTGCTGAATCGAAACTGATAACAAATCTCGTCCTCTCTTCCGGAGATTACTTGATATTACAAGATCTTTTTTCACCTGATCGCGAACTTCGCGGAACAAACGGTCGCAAACAAAAATACAAGGAACAGTAAGAAAGTAATCCCTCCTACATTTTCTATTTAAATTAAATTACTTAAGTGAAAAATTTGAATTGGCACTATTCCTGAAACCTTATTTTACAATTCACCGCAGTAGTAATTTCTGCGTCAACATGTGGCAGCACAGCAGTCGTTTGAAAAGCATCACTTACATCGATGTTCATAAGAGACGGCGCTGTATGAGTTAATTCTTGAATGAAGAAGATGAATCGTGACAGATGAATTGTGTCGCATTATCTCCCTCACTTCGTTTGCAATTACCCAGAGGTCACCACGAATGATGTCATCGACTTGCTGAATGTTGCTTGGAGTGACAGCAGTCATCGACCTGCCTCTCCGCTTTTCATCAGCCAAAGGTGTCTACCCTTGTAACGTTTCGCTCAATTCTAATGTTTATTTACATTTTTTACATTGTTATTTGGTAAATAAGAAACATATGATGTACCGAGGTTGTTAGAGAATGAGGTTAGCAACGGAGATTGATGACATATAGAGAGAGAATTGAACGAAAAAACGTGTTCCTATAACGAAATACGTAAGACATAATAGTACAAAGTGAAAAGGTACAAAATAATGTACATTGTACAAGAAATTTAAAATAAAACTAAAATAAACTAAGAATTGAAGTGTTACTACTTAAAAAAATAAGTAGTTACAGTAAATGTAACGGCAAATGCAACAAAAAAAGTGTTGGCGGAGTGTGACGTTACACCCTTCTGATTCGTTACAGAGAGAAACCCATCGTCGAACAGTGCTGCATCCTATGTTGCATCACCATATAAATTTTTCAGTATTTTCTGAATGTGAATGGTCATTTCACCTGCATTCAGTCACACAACGCGATCTCCTACGATCATCGATGTCGGTCATTTTACAAACGGCTGCTCTGCTACCACGTGTTAACGCAGAAAGTTACTGCGAAAATACTGCGGAGTCACTACGGAGAATTGTAGAAGGAGGTTTGAAGAATAGTGTCAAATTAAAATTTTTCAGTCAACTAATTTTACTTAAGTAGAAAAAAATAAGAGGCATTACTTTCTGACTGTCCCTAGCATAAGGAACTACCAATTACTAGAAGCTGAAACCTACCGGAAACTATCGCAGTTTACC
>JAHLJT010000943.1:0-29444 GCA_031308135.1 Acheta domesticus
TAGATATGACAAGATCGGAAATGTATCCGAGAGTTTTCTTTAATTTCTGTTTTTAAAATTAATGTAGTTCTTAAAAAATATATTTTCTCAAAACCACTCTAAATTTTTTCTTTAAATTGTTTTCACGGTTAGATCAAGGAATGTTCAAAAGAATGGTGCAGGTCTCATTTTCGTTGAAGTCTGACTTCTCGAAAATTGTTAATTTAAAAATAATGCGAAAACGTACATGCGTTTATAGTACCATTATTTTTAAAATTTCAACATATTCAGTTGCAGGGCAAACTCTTCTGTATAACAGAATACTCGTCCGGAAAAAGATAATAATTAATCAATCTATACTAGAAGTCGTAGTGTTATTGTTACCTTTCGTTTTCTGATGAAAATTAGTCGCGTGGCGTATTTTTTCCTTAAGACATTCAAGATGGGCACAAAAATAATCTTTCATACCCTGATGTTTACTGCTTAGAATCAGAGTTTTTATGTGCAAGAAAGAGAGTTCTATTCGCGTTGGGACAAGAGCAACTGATGGGTAGATTCCCGAAGAAGTGTCTTCATTGACAAAAGGGAATCTGCCAGTGTGGATGGTGCAGGCTTATAAGTAAGAGTTCTACGAGAGTAATGATATTCATTATGTGAAAGGTGTAACTCTAAAGGTGTGTTCCTTTTCAGTACTCGTTGGCTGGGTGAAGAAAGCAATGGCAAAATACCTCATTGTATTCAAATTACTTAGTACACCTCGTATTTACATATTTAAAGTTAAATATTGTGATGTATGTGTAAAAAGTACAATCTACGCAAATTTTCTAGAGCTCAGTATTTCTGCACTTTAAATACATTAATTTGAATTCTGAATTAAACTAGCAACGAGCAGTTTTGGGAAACTACTTTAATAAAAAGTGTTCACTCCCGTGCGATGAAAACGATTTGCATGGGCAAATGAGCTTCTGATTTTTTTGTTGTCGATCCACGTAGAGGAATACTAACTACAGCAAGAACGTCGAAAAATATTTTTATGATACTGGTCACGATAAAACTTTTTCTTACTGATGCCCTACAGATCTCGAGAAAACGTGCACTGATTCTGAAGCTGCATTTATGCCTAGAAGAAAAACAAGGTGCCATCTCAAAATTTGTTCTTAGGTTAATCAAAAATGTGATCGAGATGGGGTCACTGTCCCAGAATCTACAGTACAATACTTATTTCAGGGATATTTAGTCTTTAGAATAGAAATGGTAACTAATGCATTTATTTCAACATTAAATGTCATTTCCATTTTTGAAGGTCATTGTACCCTAATTACATAAAAGCTCTCTGGTATAGTGTACTAATCTATGGTGTTACATTAAAGACCCAACGAGCCTTCGGGCTGATGATTATGCAGACTGATTGGGAACTAATAACTAATACCTTTGATTTCCTCATGTACTTGACTTTTTTCCTTATCCCATATAAATAGGCTGGGACATTTCGTCAGCGTATCAACGATTTACCAAAAGCATTTTACGTTCCTGAGAGGTCAACGTACAGATTGATCAAAGAATCAACTGTAGTAGAAACATCGAGGTATGTTTTAGTCGCATCACGTACTTTGTTATACTCGCGAATAGTGTAAAACTATATTACGAACATCGCGTAGGAGCGCGGCTTTTAGCGGTAACACTATCCACGTGAGGCGTTGTTCGCTAAATTGTGAAATAGCGCGACTTCGCCCATGAATTTCGTTAGCATAATGTTCGCTCTTGCTGGCGCTTCGTGCAGCTTCGCTCGTGGGCTTTCCTAATGAAAATAGAACGGCTAGGCTTTCCGAAGTTTCTCGAAGGAGAGCACTGCGTAGGGCAGAGGACTTAGTAGTTTCTCGCCGTGGTCTCTCGCGGTGGTCTGAGCAAGAGGACGGGGTTCACTGACAAGACCTTACGCTCGGTCAGAAATGAAAGGTTGTGTACGGCATAAAGTGCGTACCTTTTGCAAATGTGATATTCTTCGTCTCCTAAGAATATTTAGTGATATGTTTTTGGCGTTTTAGGGTCGGATGAATCCGACGTTTCTGAGCTAGCAGTATTCCCAGTCCCGGGCCCATTTTTATTTATTACTAGTGAACTCTGTAATGCTTCGCTATTGCAGAGTTATACACTTCACGCGCTACTGGTCACGCAATTATTAATCACATATTAGCTAAGCTTGCAAAAATTCTAAGAGATATATTCGGACAAGCAGGTTGTTAACTGTAATTTATTTACATATGAGCATCACATTTCTGCGACTATGTGCGACAGACATACGCACATTCCCTTTTTATTTGTATATATAAATACAGGCCTTAAAATAGGAGACATATGTGACAAGCTAACATATTCCAATCACCAGATCTAACTTACTTGATCTGCCTGCACTTTTTCTTTCACATAGCTTTCACACAGAAACTGAGACGATTTCTATTTGGAAGTTACAGCTTCATGTTCGCTACGGCCGGGAATCGAACCAGAGACACATTCACAGAAGACTAGCACGCTGTTCATGAGCCACCCAATAGACTGTATTTGCTGATATAAAATGCATAATGTGTCCTTATGAGTTGACTGCTTAAAATCATCTACGAAATAGTTGACTTTCAGTTATGCGTGGTTTCTTTTCCTCTAGGTGTGATGATAAACTAAGCTGAAAATATTTTTGGTTCAATAAGAGTTCTATAAGTGGCTGTGTGGAGAATTCAGAAAGTCGCACCCATTGTCGAATTAAACACGGTTAATGAACATTTTAACGATGTTTTTATTGTATAATTACAAACATTCACATTGCATTTCCACATAATCTCCATGTGTATTTAAACAGCTTTCATATGTTGAAAGGAGGTTTCTACCCCTTTCTGTTTTTTTTAGTTCTTCGTTGCTGTAAAATCCTTTGCTACCCAGAAGTCTTTCAATAGCCTGGAAAGGTGATGATTCAACGGAGTCAAATCTTGGCTATAGAACGGTTGGTCGCAATGGTCTACTGCTGATTTGATTTCATGCTTCGTGGAGCCACCATTGATGCTGATGCACAGTGTGAATGCTGCATTGAAGAATTTGCGACGGGTAATTCAGAACAGACGGGGAGCATTGTCGTCGTCTGGTATTCTGCTCCTCCACGACCATGCCAGACCTCGTGTAGCCGCAAAAACACTGCATTTTCGTCAAACATTTGGCTGAATTCCGACCATCCACCTTCCAGCGTCAATTTAGCGGTGTCCGATTACCTGAGTTTTACGATATTGAAAGACTTTTGGAAGGTAAATGTTTCAGTGGCGGAGAGCTCAATTAAATCAGGGATACAAAAACTATTTGTTGTATATGACAAGTGTTGATTGAAAGGCGTTACTATGTTGAAAATAAAGTGTAAGTATGTGGTTTTATAATTGTTATCTTCCAAACATTTTCATTATGTCATTTATTTCGACGAGTATAACTTTCCGGAGAGCTCTCAAATATTATTGTAGATATTGTGTAATAAAAACATCCAAAGCGGTACTTTTCGATAGTAAATTTAATTTTACGTATTTGGAAACTTGAATAGGATATTTAACTAATTGCGGAACATGTGGAAATTATTCAGTTTCGTGTAATCAGACTGCACGTGAAATGCAATTACTATGAAAGAGTTTGGTTATTCGATACTCCCATGGAATGCGCGGAGAACCCAATACTTTCGACTTCCGACATAGAGCCCTAGAAACCGATGCGTCGACCTTTATTTCACGGACCCTTGCCCTGCGCCATCTACCTCTGCGAACTCGTAGCGCTCTCTGTTCTCTGCTCCTTCCCTCCCTCGCCCGCCTTCCCCGCGCTCACCGCCGCTCCGCACAATCTCCCTCCTGGCCGAGATATCCGATCCGGATGCTGCGATATTAATGAAGAGGAAGAGCAGCCCCCGTCTGGCAGAGGCGGCGGCGGAGACGTTCGCCTGTGCTGGGAACGGAACGATGGCTCGCTCTCAAGGTTGCGCTACACTATCCGACTTGATAGGGCGGGGCGGGGCTCACCGGCGAGGGATCCGGCGAGGGGCACTGGCGAGGAGCACCGGCGAGGGGCACCAGCGAGGGGCACCGGCAAGGGGCACCGGCGAGGGGCACTGGCGAGGGGAATCGACGAGGGGCACCGGCAAGGGAAACCGGCGAGGGGCTCTGGCGAAGAGCATCGGCGAAGGGCACCGGCGAGGGGCACCGGCGAAGGAAACCGGCAAGGGGCACTGGCGAAGAGCATCGGCGAGGGGCACCGGCGAGGGGAACCGGCGAGGGGCACCGGCGAGGGGCACCGGCAAGGGGCACCGGCAAGGGGCACTGGCGAGGGGCACTGGCGGAGAGGACACTGACAAGAGGCACTAGCGAAAAGAACTCTAGCGAAGGGAGTATCTGCAAGCGCCTGTCCAGGTGCGAGAGCAGGAACGGAGAAGAACAAGGCAGACATCACAGCGCAAAAGGAAGGAAGCCGGAACGACTGTGACCGAGTAGCAATTTTATTGGTTATTTTGCAAGATTCGGATTCTGATCGGCGTAGGACACAGGCGGTAGGATTCGTTTCAAAAACATATTTTTTATTCAGTGATTATTTCAATTATTTATTTATTTAATGTAAAAATCAGTTAAAATGTGTGACATACTACGGCAAGAAGTGTATTTTGTGCACGTTTTCTTTCTAAATTCTGGGATCCCTTTCCTAACACATATACACGTTAACCCTCTGTTAAACGCGAGCGGACGGAGTGGAATATTTAGCGATGCGGAGCGTCATTCCGCGCGCGTGTGTTCGTGTTATAAGTTATACTCCCATGTTTTTTATTTGTGTTACTATTTAAACATTGAAATTTTACTATTTATACAAAACATTTATGCATTTTTCTAATAGTTCATCAATGTATAACTATCAGAAAAGTGCACAAATATTGTTTCTATTATAAAAGCCGCTTATAAAACACATAAAGCCACTAATAAAAATCGCAAATTATGTGCTTAACAACTCCAACATTGTGGCAGGTTTATGGTTCAATTAATTATAAATATTCAGGGCAATACAATAAAAACTCAAATGTTTTCAAATATTTTCTATTCAAAACGGTTGAAGATACTGAGATGAAACAATAACTAAATTCACGTCATAAAGGCTCATCATTATTATCTTTTTGACAACATTTTTATTTTTTAATATTTTGAACTAACTTCACTTTTTAAAAGCAACAATGTTATTATTATTTATTATTATTATTATTAGTAGTAGTAGTAGTAGTAGTAGTACTAGTATCGCCGTGATTTTCTCTATTTTGTTATGTTTTTCGCTATCAGATTGCCTCAAGACATGTGTTATCACAAATCATAAAAACATGTCATTAAATATATATCAATCTAATAAAAATATTTTTAAAAATTCAACACTTGAGTGATATTATTGCAAGACAAGGTCTCTTTGATTTTCACGAAAAATACTGTAAAAATACTCTATTAAATTTGGAAGATGAGAGAGAGTATTGTGGACTGTCAGTCCGCGCGCGTGTAATCGTGTCACAAACACAGCGCGTGTAACGGCGGGTTAAATAATGAATGCAGGTGGAAAAGAGCGTTTTGTCAAGAATTAATTAGAAAATATTCGTATCATGCATTAAAATCTGATACAAAGGAAAAACAGCTACAGATTGGGACTATTAGCGTAAAGTAAGTCAATTACGTCGCGAATCGCATGATATAGGGTGTATCGTGCGAATCGTGACGTAATTGACTTACTTTTCGGCAGAAAACACGTTTCCTGAGCCTTGATGCCGAAGAAGTTGATTTTTCTTGCTCCTTTATGCTGTATATTACTTTCTTGTATAGGTAGTGTGATCAGATTTCACGTTTTGTGGATACCGAAAATATATTTTTTTCTCAAAACGTCTGTTTGCGTCTGTCTTCCTCTCTGTCTCTCTGATTGCCATTGTCTATTTGTAGTGCCTGTTCGTTCGTTGGTCTATGTACACTAACGCCTAAACCGTACATAGAAATTTTACGAAAATTGTTATTCCATTAAGTTTGCATTCTCTGGAATTTGAGAAGGGGTGCTTTAATTTTTGTGGGCACTTAACTTGAAGACGTTAGGACATTTTGAATATTTTTGAACAATTAATGGGCCCATTGATTCTTTAAACATTTTTACTCCCTAAGGGAAAATTACAAAATTTGGCACAGATATTTCTTTTCAGAATTCCTTCCTTTTCAGAATTCCATTATTCAAAATGGAGATTTTTTCTGCAATAAGTTCTTCAAAATTAAATCTGTAATAATGACTGTAATAAATTATAATAAAGGCTGTAGTATTCTTGCGATAGAAGTTGCCTTCATCTACTATTGTGGAACCATTGCTAAGAAAAGTTTGCTATGTGTCACCGAGTTTAACTTTCGGATACATGACAAATTCTGTAAATGGATAATTATTTATATGACATTTTAAAGGACACTTTCCGCGTGCGGCTAGGCCTCTCTCCCATTGGGATGCGTCATGTTACCGCAACCTGCGAGACGCCCGTGGCCGGCTGGGTGACTGAGGCGATCTTCCCCACCCGAGTCGTGCTGTTCGCCTGAAAATGCTAACCCGCCGTACCGCCGTGTGCTGCACGTTGTCCCGCCTTGTGAAGCGCCTCTTCCTGTCTTCGTTTTCTCCACCTGGAGAAGGTTCGGGTCGCACGCTACTATGTTGCATGGGTTCGCGGTCATGTGTTTCAACAAAGAGGGTGACTATGGATTCCACGTCCAAGAAGCTGAATTACGGAAACCAGGTTCTGTAGCTCATTCATTTCCTTGCTGGCACGTGAAGCCTGGTGGGTATATCAAGTAATAAAATATCACTTCCAATATTATCAGTATGCCTCTCTTTAATAGTGTGGGCAATAACTTACTGTAACGATTCCACTCTGAAAACGGTCTACTATGACTTCTGTAAATCCTTTTGAGGTCCAGTGTTTCGCCTCTACTAATGTAAAGCCATAACATAACTGATTAGCTCTATGAAGCTCAAGCTGGAGGAAAGCGAGTGCATCATCTTTCTCCAGGTTCGCAAAATTAATAGAACTCCCCCAGATACTAAATACTTCATCAAATACATGAGAGCTTTTCCCGGTTCTTTTGATCGCGGAAGCTTCTAAGCTGAAGTTCGTGACGTTAATTTTTTTCTTCATAGCCCTGTTGTTTTTTTGGGGGCGGCTATTTTTCCGCACTACTCTCATTGAATAATAGTAATTATTTAAAGAACAGAAGCCAACAAACATCCCATTCCGACTTCCCGCTATTGATATAGGCGTTGGGAGAAAATACTTTACTGTTGACGTAAGATAGTATTTGAAGCACAAATTACTAAGGACGGCACATGAAGGTTCACAACTTCTTGATAGTACTCCTCGTCGGAAACATTAGATGGGTGACAATGGTTGAGACGTGGATATTCATCGGCTATAGCAGCCATAAATAAAGCAATACTACTTAACTCGTGACACATACGGGACTACGCTTGTTATCCGTCTTATTCCCGCCTTCGTAGGAATTGAAAGAGGTAGTGCGTATACATATGCAATAAGGCGCACGAATACAATTAAAGAATATAATAGGTTTAGATATTTTAATACCATGGATAGTAATTGTGAACTTTTTGTAATTTCTTTTGTCGACATTTCAAACTCGTATCAGTATTGCAGTGTGGAGTGGCATATTTACAGGCTCGCACGCATCTAAAATAATATACAACAACGTGTTTAGTTTCAGTATATTTAGAAAGCTCTCAAACACAAAATATACTTTGCTTCGTACATTTGCGACTAAAATTTCTTTTACATTCTGCTTGTGAGCATTTCCCTTTAAACGTAGGTTTTAAAATCTCCCTAACGATCATCTTTAGCGGATGCAAAATAGAGAGTATCGTTACTAGTGGAGTGTTGTGATTTAAAATATCAGGAGAAATTGCTGTACCCTCGCCGCCACATAGAATGGGCAACGGCATATTCTGAAGTCCCCATCCTTCTGCACATTCTGGCAGCACTGTACGGAGGATAACGCCATCTGGTTCTTTCATAGTTAACTATTACAAAATAACATTCTCTACCAACTGCCATCGCCTGAGAAGCTGATAGGGCAGATTTCCCCCAGGTTTCACCCAATCATCATCTCTAGTATGAACGTTCCCTATGGATAGGTGTGTTCATCCTAAGGGTTGAGAGTATTGGCGCAGAAGGCACAGGGGGGCGGGGTAGTCGCGTTGCGTCCGAGAGGAAGCCATTCGATCGCATACAAGAAATATATCAATAAAGTTAATATCATACATTACAACATAAAATATTCAGCACATGCAATAGAACTAGTGGATTTGAAAAAGTTTATGCATTGCTTTTTTCTCATAATCCAGATATACTTGCGAAAATTCAAATGGGTAATATCATCCCCTCTTTTAATGCAAAACAATTGAAGTATGAGAACGAATATTACGAAACCGAGACGAAAAAATGAAGTGGACGGAGGCGGCTCCAGGATCGATAAAATGTTTGTGAGTGGGAAGTTTTGGCGAAGTAATAATGTTCAAATATCAGTGTTTACAAAATTTAACATTTTAGCAACAATTAAACTTGATATTTAGTAATAATTTTGCATCGCTTGTCAAAATTGTTATTTTGCAATATTCACGTCAGAGACAATTTGAGGACACTGTCGGGTTGCATAGTGCACATTTCGAAATTGTTTTATAACAATGTTAATTGTTGCAAAATTGTTAATTCGCAGTTTTTAGTTCTGGGGCATCAAGAGCCCCTTCTAACTTCAGAATTTCAAAAATTGGAAATTGTTAATAAATTTGCAAAATTTACAAACAAAATTATTCTTTTCTAAACTGCCTTCAAACAAGATGCAAAATTCCGCAATCCAGTCGGCGCCATCGCCTTTCGTTTTGAGATATGTAATTGTTTATAAGAAATTCGAATGTCATAACTCCCATTTTGTGGGGGGATTCAATCTTTTCGCAGTTCCCCTCACAAATCTACCCTTCAAGCCGTTTTGCAAACGTAACGTGCATTTAGCGGCACATTTTGCACCCGAACGTGACAGCACAATGCTATTTGAAACTACCTTCAGAATGCTTATATTTGATTATCGAGTCCAAATCACGGGTACTTGAGTTCTCACAAATGTTCTCTAAATATGTAAATGCCAAGAAGGTCATCTCATGAAAACGCACAAATTCTCTGAGCATATGAATGAATCAGTCATTTCAACGACGAACCCACTTCCTTATAATAGTAATAACATCCCCAATTTTTTTAATATATTGTGTTCTTTAAATGCGTCCCGTGTCTCTGAAAAGCAAACATTATCATTATCATTTTAAAAAATTAAACCATTCTTACACGCAACACTCACAGTGTTGGATGCTCGGATTGACATGAAATTTCACCAGCTGATAGAACACCATGCAAAACCTATATACGCAAATTTGAAGTGCTATGGAATATTATAAATAGTGTTTTATAGGCATTTTGTATCAGGACCTTTCGTGATGTTTGCGCTTCCCGCAGCGGGCGAGCCGTTGCTTCGGCAGCGATAGGAACGTTGCGCGGCGTCTATCAGCTGATATCTGATTTCCAAGCGCGTTCGTTTAAGAATTCGTATTTATCTTTTCTTTCTTCTTCTTTCGTTTGGCTCATCAAGGGACCACGCACCAATTTCATTACTTCTTCCTTTGTCCTTCTTCTTCCTCCAGTACCCTTTGATCTGCTCGCTGTGTATCATCTTTTCTTTATTGTATCTGTTCATTATTTACTTTTAATTGTTTACTGATTTGTTGTGCATTATTTATTTACGTATTTATTATTTAATAAGTATTGCCTGATTAATTAAACCACATTGTAATCTTTACATCCTGTAAATAATGCCAGTATGCATTTAATTATCGCATTCGAATTACTCATGTATGTTTTCTCGTCCTACTCCTCCATCAGAACCTACAAAGTAAACACCCGTTTTTGTCACTCCGCCTGCCCTCCAAGTAACTGAGACCTTGCCGACACTTCGAAAGTGGAGGCGCGGTGTGTGAGTAACGGCCGCAGAACCAGCGGCGAGCAGCGATTTCCGCCCTTCCACGGTCGGTTTAGCGACTTCAGTCAAGAAAGGTCCCAATACTAATTATCGCAAAAACACTACTTGCAATGGTTCATAGCACGTACAAATTTGTATGTAGGGGTTTTGAAAGGCTCTGAACAAGCTGGAAAAATTTTTAAGTCAATCCGAGTATCCAGCATGGTGAGTGTTGCGTGTTAGGATCAATAAGTTTCTTTTCAACTTTTGTTGCGCCTTGGTGACGCGTCTACAAGCTCTTGTGCGGGTATTGAACGCTTGATATAATCCTCCTTGAAACTCTTTTTTTAATGTTGTCAGTCATCGTCAGTTATTTACTTTTATCCCTTCGGGCAGAGGCATGTTCACATCTCCATTTAATCGTTTGTAGAAAATAATTAAAGTTGGTATTATTAGCAACGGAATTGTAGCGTTTTATTGAATTTCAAAGGACTGCTTGGATATTTTGGGGTTTAATGAACAAAATGTAGTTACCTGAATTTGACGCTATGAAGAGTAAACGAAAAATGAAACAAAAGTCAACAATTAAACTGTCATCAATATTCGTGCTAAATGATATGAATATACGAAAATGAATGGACGTTCTAAACTAACACGTGAATGTAAAGAAACTCACATATAAAATGTATAGAAACGAAGTAAATATAATACCATTCACAGTACTGAAGCATACAGAAATATAACTAAAGTACTGAATGAAAAAGAAGCGGAATACCACGCATTTCAAAGTAAAGCAGGGCATTTCGTGTCGTACTTTATTGTATTTACTCATCAGTGAACAAAGAAGAAATAAAACATGAACGTGAATCTTAGAGCCACCTTGTTCGTAATGTATATAAAGTGCGATATTGGTTAATCATGAAACCTCTCTCTCTCTCTCTGCACATTATAGACTTAGAACCACACAAAAACAACAAAGGAATTTAAGAAATTGACAAATTTTAGAATGCAATCTCAAATTTGAACCACCATGTAAAAAGAAAACACTAGTTCAATGCCATCGGTGCCCAAAATACGGTCTTACGAGAACATACTCTAAGGCAACGCAAATAGATGCGTAAAATGCGGCTTTTAATATTTAACAATTGAGCATCGGAAATATAAAACACTGCCGGCTAAATGCGTTCTGAGTTCACGAAAACACACAGGACGATACCCAATTAGAAATGTTGTCAATTACACCAAAATTATATAAATAAACGAAACAGAGAAAAGAAAGAAATATCCCCACTGTTAAAAAATCACTAAAAAGTCCTCGTTCCAGAGTTTCCTCCCCTCCTTTCTCACTTCATTCAAATAATACACTTTTTCAACTCAGAAAATTCCTCAAAATTAAGGAACCCTCCCCATTCACAGAAAAATACCATTTATTGCCCATCTGCTTACATATCCAGTAATCCGTTAGAACCCTCCCCCATATAATCTAACTTACTACCCATCACAAATAGACATGCGCAATGTAATTGAAAATTCCTTCCAAAGATAAGAAAACATTATAAAACAGCAATTCGAACAAACAGGATCACTACATGAATATCCAAGTGCAGAAATGAAGCTAACAAATAAATTATACTCTGGAACGGGAATGGATTAATCCAACACCGCAGAGAAGTAATAACTACATAGGATATTCTTTGTAGAACCAAAACTAAAACATAAGATATCTTTGTGACGATCCTTGGTTCGCGCCACACAAGACTGTCTACAGGATCGTAATGCCACTGGATGATCTCATTTCACCGGCAGTACAGGTTTAGGGATTCTCTGATACGAACAGAGTGTTTTATTTCGAAACGTCCGTCCGACGGTCCGTTTGTCAGTCTGTGACCACACTAATGTCTAAACTATTCGTAGAATTTTTGGCAAAAAACATACCATTATCGATCTGCCCCGACTCGAGGCCCTGCAAATTGAAATAATTCTTTATATATTATGGATGATATAGTTGAAGTGATTTTTCCTTCAGATGAAATTAGTTCTTGACAGTAAGTTCTTGATAAAATATTACGTAAACTTATCTGAAAATATTTGTTGTTTTCGCGTAATGTTTATTGAAATATGAGCAAAAATTAAAAAATATTAAAACTAAGATTTTCTGAAAACGGAATCATATTTTTGTTCTTTCACATACTCTATGGATAGCGCTAAATTCACTAAACAAAATGAAAATAAACTTTATTTTGATGTATTATTTGTTTTTTCAAGAAATTGTTTGCAACAAATGTAAGTTTTTGATACATCTCTCATGCCAGTAATATTTACATTACGGGCGTTTTTAATCAATAATTGCATTTGTGAGTGTAATTGCTTCAAATGATTTCAACTGCAGGTTCTCTAAAATTCAAAACTCTATCTCGTGAAAATGAACTAAAAATTTTTCATTTTCGTAACAACACGTAAGCGACAGTTTTTCAACAATTTCTCCAAATGTATAAAAGAAGGTTCTGCCCTCTATGATATTCTTAAAGTCGTATTTCAGTTTTATCGATAAGAAAGCGAATAATTGGGAGTCAACAAAAAACTAGTAGTTCTAGAACAGCACGTACTTTCTCACATCATTTCAGAAGTTACCATTATCGAACATTCTGAGACTTCGACAAAAATGATATCCGCGCCATTCTTTAATATTTTAATGTTCTATTGGTGAAAATAAGTTTAAGAAAATGTTTTCGGGCATTTTTTGAGAAAATGTTTTCTTATAAAGTACTTCAATTTTAAGCATAAATTACGCAAAAAACTACTCTTTTTCTCAAACAATTTTCCGTTTTTAAAGAAAAAACAAATGGCCGTTTTTAAAGAGCTGAATTTTTAGAACGGATTCTGTTTAAGGTAAGAATTCTACCTTCACATTTGTAGTTTTGAAATGTTAAGATTAAACAATTTTCGAAAATACAGAGTTCGCCGGAAATGGGACTTTTTTTCTGTCGAGGAGAAAATTTAAAGAGAACTAGTGGTGCTACAAAATGGCACAGACATTCCCTTAGTTTATTTCCTTTGGTCTCGGCTAGCTATTCGAACTTGGTATATACTTTTGCCTGCTACCATCTATCGCCAACCAAAATTACTTTTTTTAAACATTTTTTTTAAATTTTCCAGTTTCTTAATAGTAAAACGGAATATTATTTTGAGAATATTAAAGAACAGTGAAAACTCCTCTTATATGGCAATTTTCCTTAAAAAATTTGGAGCCATTTTTAAGAGAATGGCGTTTTACCGCTACTGTAAATGCGAAATTTGAAGCTCTTTTTCATAGGAATCTTTTATGTTTTCGAAAAACTTTATTTGAAGTCATTTAACCCTTCTGCTACTGAGGGAGGTAACTGAGTTACCCCAACGCATATTTTATTATTTCTTCTCATCTTATAATTTTCTTACATTTTTGATATCTTGTGTAGTTTTTTACATATTTATTTAAACTATCATTTTGGAAAAACCTGCGTTTCTTTTGCTCTTAGTCAAGCTGGAGTTACTACCTTAGACCCGTTGGTATTGGACGTTCGGGATTTAATAACGTGGTTTGAGGTTATATTATGAGTGGGAGAAGGGACATTCCTACGAAGTGTTATTGAAGAACTGGTGCATTAATACGTGTATGTGAACATGTCGAAGAATTACAGTCTTGAAAATTTTGAAAAGGTATTAATGATTCACAATCCAGGCGATTTGTGTGAAGAAGATCGTGAAGTATAGATTGTTTTGTGAGCGTAATGAAGAAAATGTATAGGTTATAGATGAAGTGGACGATATTATTTGTGCTGAAGACGAGGAAAATATGAATGATGACGTATTCATCAGTTCAGGAGAGTATTAAGTGAAAGAGACAATACAAATAGTGCAATGTGCTCTAAAAGGACATCATTTGGCATTCGAGACCTCTTCGTTGTGGACGAGGTCCTGCATGTAAAATATATATCGTTAAAATCTCTAAATACTTTATTAATGTATCAAAATAATGTTTAATCTGCAAAACCAAAACAATATTACGGCATTTACGGTAAAAATATTAAAACTCAATTGAATTTTCCCTGGGGTAACTCTGTTACCCCCTTTGGTATTCGACGTATGCAAAATACCTCGTTAGTCGAAAGATTAAATCACTTTAACTCAAAAATACAATAGGGTCATTCTTTTTATATTCGACCAACAAAATTCCCGACAATTTTCAAATTACCTAAAAACACTTTTTTAACTTTTGTTTTGTGGTAAAATTATGAACAAATACAATCTTATATTTTTTCTTTTCGGTATTTTGCATGTAATCATTACAAAACCGTTTTTCATGAAAATACGATCTTCCTCTGCAGACGACATGAACTAGATAAAACGTAATGTTAAGATTATTTACATAAATTTTGTTTGCATATTTTTCAGATTCCTTGAAGTTCTTTAAGTGCAAAAGAATAGAAATTACACATTTTATTGCGCTTCAGGTACATTTGTAACGTCATGATTGTAAAAAATTATGAAACATTTTCAAAATTTATTTTCCAAAATACACCATCTTCGATTTTCAAACTTCAATTCCTCATTTTCCGGAAATGAGGAATTTTGAGCTAGTTTTCACAGAAAACGGTTGAGTTTTCTAGAAAATTTATACGACACTATTTAAATCACATATACTCATAAACATGATAATATGAACAAATTGTCGCTAGTGTAAATATTAACGACGTGATAGACAAGTCAACAAAATTACATTTTTGTAATTTTTGAAGAAACAAAAGAATAGAGTAATATGGCATTTATGTCATCTCATGGAGTACATTTAGCACTATCCTATTTGCACAAAATGGCATATTTTGCACCCAATATTACGCAAAAACTACTTAACGGTTCAGACAAATGTACCTGACTTTAAAGAAAGAACTCACTTTGGAGAACGAATTTTATTTGAAGGAAAAATCTCTATCTTCAATTTTGTAGTTGGAGGAAGATGCCGAAAAAAAATCCAAACTTGTGCAATCTTCGCAAATTCAGAGTTAACCGTGGAAATCGGACCTAAGCCACCTTAATAACTGTATTTTACTCTATTCTTACAAGACATTTAAAGCAAAAATTAGGAGCCGTTTTTTGAGAAAAGTTTGAAATTGTCCGGAGGGCTTCATGTAAAGTATGCCCAAATTGTTTTAGAAAGCTTTTCAAAATCTAAAAGCTTCGACTAGATGAACAGGGGTTTCTTCAATCTGGAAGAAATGGTACGCATGGTTTAGGCTTCCGGACGGACCGACAGACGGACGTTTTGCTTTCAGTTGCTTTCTCGATATCAAAGACCTACAAAACCGGTATTCTGAGTACACCGCGTGTTAGGGGACTTTAGCAACTGGTTTTATACACTTTTTCGTTATCAATGAGAGCAATGAATATTTCTGCCGAAAATTCGCAATTTTTTTCGCAGCATTACATAAATTTCCCTATACTACGTATATTACTCCGTATATAGGTATGGATGCGGAAAAGTAAAAATTGGAACAGCTTTTTCAAGGAAAAAATGTAAAAACTGTCTATATTTTGCACAAATTACGCAAAAACGCTCATATTATTGATAAACTGTAGTACATGACCTTAATTTCAAATGTATCTTTAAAGAACACTGTTCATAAAAAAATCTCTAACTTCAATATTGTAGTTGTAGGAAAGCGCCAAAAACATTTTTGGACGTCTTATTTTTCGAAAAATTAGTTATTTCAACGAAAATGTGACCTTCACCATTCCCGTAAGCGTTCTTTACGCTATTCGAGGCCAAACTTAATCAAAATTTTTGAAGCCATTTTTGAGAAAATCATGAAAATATTGAGGCTCATGAAAAAAGAACCCACAAAATCAAAATGTCCATTTAAAACTCAGAGGGCCTTGACTTCTTTTAAATCGATGGAGGAATATTAATTCGGAGAAAATCGGCAGAACGGTTTAGGCGCTAGCGTTGACCGCAAATGGAGGAACGGAGAGAACAGACAAAGAGACGTTTTGCCGGTCAATACATTTTTCTGTATCAAGATCCCAAAAAACATGGATTCTTATTTCACATCGTGTTAGAGGAAGTAATTTGCTATATTTCTGTATACGTACACGATTTACCCACTTATTCTTTACCAGGACCTGGCAATAAGAGTCGTTCTGTCAAAAATTCTCCAGTACACGATACAACACTTTCTCTTGTCACGAAATAAGTATGAGAAAGTAAAAATGTATTACAGGCGCCTATAGATAGTTGCTGTAAAGAGGATGGGAAAAATCGAAAAGCTAACTCAGACCAAACGTATCAAGAGACTAACGAATACGAGAATAGCGAGTTGCTGTTTTAATCTGAGGGGTGTTTCTACTTGTAAAATGCAGTATTTTACGCCTCTGAAAGGGACAGGTCTCACATCTACTAGTGAGATAGCTAGTTCTTGCGTGGCTTGGTTATTCTGAGGTATGTGAAAGAATTAATAGGAAGTTGTTCAATTTTCTTAGCCGTGAGTGAAAATATTGATTTTTTTTTGGCAACGCTGCGTAGCCCCTTATCTCACTTCACCTGGAGTCGAAAGTTCTTCCAAGCGGAATCGGCAAGACGGTAGTAGCTTGAGGTGTATGAGAGAAAATCGATAATCTCTCTCAACAAAAGAGATGAATTTATTCAACTCGTTTATGAACTATAATATTCGTAGTAAGCACGAAGACATCACTAATATTGTCGCCAGAATCAGTCATTTTTTGCGTTAACGTTTGCCAGAAATAGTGTTTTGGAATGAAAAAAATACTATTAATTTTTTTACTCAAAATCTGTATTATCTTTGTTGTGTGTTAAAGACAGAAAATATAAAATATATTTCTACATACATCTGAAATTGTTAAATAATAATATAACATTGTAATTAACTCCAATAGCATAATCAATATCCAGGAAAATTTCCACTTTCAATACTCTTTTTCGAGAAATTTAATTTTGTAATGAATTTAGTTTGAATGAATAGTTTAGTAAGTTGGTGGAATTTTTGGTAATAATGGATAAAAATACCTACGCAGACTGGGATTTGAACCCACTAATCCCCGAGGGCTGGAATAGTATCTCTGTGACACTGAGCCATCCATTCCGTGTTTTAAAGCGTTTCTTATAACAATACATTCTTATCCACGAAACTGGAAAGCAATATTACTTATACAAAAAATTAATGTCAATTAAATTTCAATGGGCAGGAATCACAGAAGTTTTTCAACTATTTACCTCTCAATGGACGTGAAAATATATACGATCTCCGATAAAATAAATGTAATCTAAATAGTTGGGTCTAGAGAACGTAGCTTTGAAAAATCTAGCGCAATCTGTAGGGTTGTGCGTCCATCGCCATTAACCCCTCATGCCAAGATATTTTCAACAGGAAATATTACATTTTCTTGTCGACACACGAATGAATATTTTTTTTTTCCTTTCTATAAAGAATATTAGAACTTTGAATCATTTCAGAGAAGAAAAACGCTACATAGAAGAAATACATTTATAAAGATATAAATATGAATTTCACTGTTTACTCTGAATTTCGAAAAATTACAAAGAATTGAATATTTTTCGGCATCTTACTAAAACTTGAATATTGAAGATTGAGATTTTTCCTTCAAATGAAATTTCTTCTCCGTATTTAGTTTCTAAAAATTTATCCTGTTAATTGTTTGAAAATGTTGCTTGTTTTCCCTTATTTACTTGGAATGTGGACAATATTAGAAAATATTAAAAGCTAGATTGGATGGAACGGGTTCCAAACATTTTCAGTAAAATTTTTGTGCGGATAATAGGCCTACTTAATGCACTGTGTAAGAAGACACAAATGTCATTTTGCCAAATATCTAGAAAAGTATTTTTTTATCTTGTGATTAATATTTACATTGTTATACAATACTGCATTTGTAAATAGATGTGCTTCAAATGATTTTTAATGAATTTTCATGAAAACTCAAAAAGTGTCTGTGAAAACTAGATCAAAAGTGCAGAGTTGCAGAAAGCCTCAAACGATATTTCCCCCAAAACGGCTCCAAATATTTTATCGAAAATATTCGTATTGGATTAGGTTTAACTTCTGTAATGTTGTTAATGTCACATTTCAGTTATATTTTAAAGGGACTGAAAAATTGAGAAAATATGAATTGTAACCCCTGTAGTAACCCTTGCAACTGTCCCCTTTGGGGAAAGTTTCCTTCGTGACGCCAGCACTTAAGGGGGAGAGGGGAGAGGCCGCGAAGGTCAACTTCCCTACAAGCGACAGCTCTGATTGCTGCAGCAGGAAAAATTGCAAGTCTAATTTATAATCTCATGACAGATAGTACACATTTATGCACAAAATACTATCGTAATATTAACATGTATTACATCATTGCATTACTCTTTTTATGATCGATCTATTTCTAGTGAGAAAAACATAGGCTCAATTTAAATAATCAAAGATGATTAAATTTCTCGAAAACTAAAAATAGTTCAAACAATATTTCTACACCACATCACTTGCCCCATGATTACGCATTGTTGAGCGAAAACTATTGCGATATCGGGAACCGTTTGGAAGTTATAGGGGTGTCCCATAGTTAGAGGGACATCTTGAATATCACCAGCTCGACTGTATACTAATGGAATCTCAAAACCTATGCTCCCAAGCTCAAATCACAGTCCGAAGAGTGATTTCGCGGATTTCGAAACACTCCCAAAAGTAAGCTTTGGATTAATGTAGCGATTGTTAATTAAGAGGTGATACGTTATTGTTGCGACAACGTGCAATCCAGTTGGAATAAACGAAATTTTCGCTCGGGTTTAACTTGAATTTTATATTGCCTAATTCGTAAAAAGAACTCGAGTAAGTATGCCCACCGCTAGTTTTTCAATATAGAGGGGACAATATTTCGACACACAATTACAAGCACAGAGTCGAACAGAGTTCCAATAAAACCTCGACTTGCTCGAAATTTTCATATTACGGAAAGTAAGGCTGAATTATCTAAGGATTTGAGAGTTAAAGTGTTTACAAAATTGTATTATAGTAACCACAAGGCAAAATATAAAGTGTTTTATATAATGCATTTGTTCTTATTCTTTCAATATTTGTGTTAAAAATTTGGTAATTTTATGAGGGTTGTATAACTCACTTCAATATTTGTTATGAAATAACAATTACTGATTGAAATGGAAATGAAATATAAGAGTGGATCAAATAGGTGCATTTCATTTCCATGTAATTACATTCATTAGACTTTTAGATATCTAAATATAATACTACATGGATAATGTTAAGATTATCATTGCTATTTGATTTTTTGCAAGTATGTTTTTTTTTCGAAATAAGTTTAAGTGAAATAGTTGCAAACTTTTCTCTTTAAGTATAGTTGGGAACATTAATTACCTGAATGTAAATCTTAAATAGAAACAACCATTTTTCATTAAAGAATTTGATTAAACATAATTAAATCAGAGCAAGCGATTTGAAGCCGCTGGCCATACATGAATACAAATCGTCTTCTTCGATCAAAAATGTTTTAAACCAAACTTATGTATTTTTTTGTGTAGAATCCGAATCTGCAATATAAAGGGAGGGGGGTCCTCATGTAAAATTCCAAAGTTGGCTCCCGCCTCACACTCAGGAGACGAGTGGAGAAGTTTGATTTTAGGTCTGACAGATGTCCCCCTTATAGATATTAATTTTTTACCTTTGACATTTTTTTGAACGTTGCATATTTTTCGAATTATTTGGATTTCTCAAGTTAAATGGGCCACTCTGTATACTTGGTAGATGTAGGTATTACGAAGTTCACCGGGTCATCTAGTTAATAATAAATCTAATCTAATGTTGATGAGGAGTTGGTGCTCATCTGAATAGAAGTAATGTAGTGTCCGTGATGGATCCAGAAGTTAGTTGTGACATGTGAGTACCCTCCAGCCTACTCCAACCTCGCGATAATACAATAATATATAAAAATATTTGTTAGTTTTTAATCGAGTTACGAATGGGATGTATTAATCATCAGCAAGCACATGAATGAAATTACTTCTGCTTCAGATACATCCGTTCATCCTTGACACACGTACCCGGTTTCAAGAAGTAGAGGGGGAGTAAATTTGACAATTCATGAAGACGGTCCGGTAGTCACTGAAGCGCATTGGACTTCTTTCTGAGAAAGATGATTTGCCGTGATATTGCAAACTTACATCTGAAATATTCCGTTTCAAGGTATAAATTTATTAAATTGTTAGGAAATATGTAGTAATAGCTAAAATATGTAAAAACATGAAATTAGACCAAAGTTTTTAAAATTAAGTAAAATAAAAATTGTTCTAATTCACCCAAAATGTCTTATCTCTATAAAATATTACTGAATGCAGGTATCTTGTTCCTGTGAAAATATGTATTTACATGACAATCTGTTCCCTAATTATAAGATAATAAAAGGCTTTGTTGTTGAAATTTTAACGTTTGTGTAAATGAGTGCTTTTCAAGTGGCTTCGTTGTTGAAATGACTAACTCTGCTGAATATATTCAGAGATTGTCTGTGTTTCCATAAGATGACCTTCTTGGCATTTACGTATTTGGGGAACATTTCTAAGAACTCAAGTTTTCATGATTTTAACTCGATAAGCTATGACCTCGAACAACGCTCTTGGGTTCCGAGGCATTGTGCAAAAGCATAGGAGTGTCATGGTTAAATGGAAAAAGAAAGATGCGAATGCTATGAGGATTATTAATATGCGAAAACTTAATTTTAAAAACGTAAGATTCAATTGCAAAATTGCACTTTATTGATATTTACTCATTTACCTACGTAAGTTCTTATTCGTTTAATTAGTAATTTATGTAAATTAGCACATGCCAATACTGTACTACAACGGTATTTTTACTTTTTCGCATACTACATACTTGTCTCTGCAAAATTTCTCTCTTGTTGAAATTAAAAGTCCACATATTTAATTTCCATTGCCATGATTAGAAAGTTCTATTAGCAAACATGTCAATATGATATTGTATCGGCATATGTATTGCATTGCGTCGGTACCGCCATGTAACATTTAAAATATGCTCTTTCTTGCTATTCAGATATAACATTTCCAGAGCTACCGCAAATAATGAAGAATAATTTGCACAATGCTGTAAAAACACTTGCTGAAGAAAGCAATATACCTATTGATTGCAATGAAATTGTGAGCGATGTAACAAGAATGTATTAAATTCGGTTGATTTTCAGTAACTTATGTATTAAGACAAATTACTGACAGTAAGACAAAATACAACATACTAATTACTTATTAAATAACTCTACTGGTTCTCTTGAAACATAAGATACTGAACATCAACAGAATTTATTAACAGACGATCAACATAACTAGTAAATAATATAAGAATATATTAACATTTTCGGAACGGGAAAAAAAGAGAAGCTGTATGCCTTCATGTCTTCGGAAATTTATTGTTTGCTTCAATATTTAATTTAAATTATTGGTCACAATTTTATACGCGATTTTATATGTAAATAATTTGCCTCCCAAAATTGACGGAGAAAAGAATTCTACTGGAGGAAAGGAAAGGTATGATTGGCTTTTATATCAAGCCCCGCCAATTTCGCTTTAAAAGGAGTAGAGAGAGGGGACAGTTTGAGGAAGAAGCAACTCTGGTAGGTTACCAAAACCAATGACGGACTCGCCTCTTACTCCAGAGTCCAGGATTGGTCGACAGCCGACCTGTATTACCTGAGTAGTATCTTTAAAATTAATTTCGTTGTAATATTTTCCACGCTAGCCAATAAAAATAACGGTATATATTTTGGTAAATAACGAATATAGAAAATACAAAAATACGCATTATATATTCTGTTCATATTCGCATGCAAAAGCTTCGACATTCAATTTGCAAAATAATTTGTTAATAAGATAATATTACGTACACCAACTCAAATCTACAAAACAGAAGTTTCACTGCCGTATTTAGAATAAAATGGAATGTTAGAAAGTTAGCAATACCTAACCAGCAACCATTTCCACCACAATATATGAGAGCGTTAAGGCGGCCCATCCGCTCCCACCCCCTTCCTATATTTAGACGTATACAGCGGAGAAACTAAGCGAGTCATTGCAGCGAGCTATTTTATAAACAATTGCATATCTCGAAAACGAAAGGCGATAGCACCAATCGGATTGCAGAATTTTGCATCTCGTTTAAAGGCAGTTTAGAAAAGACAATAAAATTTTTTTGCAAATTTGCAAATTTATAAACAATTTCCAATTTTTGAAATTCTGATGTTAGAAGAGTCCTTTGATGTCCTAGAACTAAAAACTGCGAATTAACAATTTTGCAACAATTAACAATGTTATAAACAATTTCGAAATGTGTGCTATACGACCCAGGACGATCCTCTTATTGTTTCTGAAGTGAATAGTGCAAAAAACAAATTTAACGAGAAATGCAAAATTAACTAAACAGCTAAAAAAATAAATAGCTAGTTTAATTATTGCTAAAATGTTGAATTTCGTAAACACTGATATTTGAACATTATTACTTCGCCAAAACTTCCCACTCACAAATATTTTATCGATCCTGGAGCCGCCTATGCACACTTCATTTCTTCGACTCGGTTTCGGAATATTCGTTTACATACGTAAGTTGTTTTGCATTAAAAGAGGGGATGATATTACCCATTTGAATTTTCGCAAGTAAATCTGTATTATGAGAAAAAAAGCAATGCATAAACTTTTTCAAATCCACTAGTTCTATTGCATGCGCTGAATATTTTATGTTGTAATGTATGATATTAACTTTATTGATATATTTCTTGTATGCGATCGAATGGCTTCCTCTCGGACGCAACGCGACTACCCCGCCCCCCTGTGCCTTCTGCGCCAATACTCTCAACCCTTAGGATGAACACACCTATCCATAGGGAACGTTCATACTAGAGATGATGATTGGGTGAAACCTGGGGGAAATCTGCCCTATCAGCTTCTCAGGCGATGGCAGTTGGTAGAGAATGTTATTTTGTAATAGTTAACTATGAAAGAACCAGATGGCGTTATCCTCCGTACAGTGCTGCCAGAATGTGCAGAAGGATTGGGACTTCAGAATATGCCGTTGCCCATTCTATGTGGCGGCGAGGGTACATTAAGTTGCCATTCATCTGTGTTCCTGTTACGTCCAGGAAAAATACACAAAGGAGTAGATAAGTAACTAAAGGTTATTGTTCACTTCATTCAAACCATAGATCCCAATCGTACGAATAACAACGCTTACTACGGTATCTCCAGAAGATTACCAACCATACATGCACGGTCGTCATCGCCAGAAGATTTTCAAGCTCAAGCCAAAGTTACCAGGTTCCAAACGGAAATCCAAATTATCGAGGCACGGTCGGCGTAGGCAATATCACTATAACAATCCACAATACTCAGAGCTCTATCACAAAATCGTGCTGCCAGCTCCGTCGCTCGATGCCCCTTACTCGTGTCATCGCCAAACACTCGCTTTCATCTGTCGTCACAGTGACTGCGTCTGCTGCCACGCGAGCCTAAACCGCGCACTGCCCAGATGCGCGCCCAACTTTTTTGTAGATATATAATAATACCCACTTTGATAGCAGGGTGTTAAGCAGTTTGCAACTTGCGAAGTCACTATCAACAACAGGTTTGATGACCACTGGTCTAGATGGATACACCGCTTCATACACATACAAGATATTCTCGTCCATCTGTGCTTTTGAATTGGATGGTTTAAGAATGGTTTATGTGTGCGCCAGGTTGTCATTCACAGCCGTGGAACTCTTTATTTTGAGTCTGAAGACAATCTATATATGTTTACAAAATCCGGCATTTCAAATTGAGTAATAAATCATAATCATTATGAACATTTTAAATTATTTTGTCATAATAATTTTTACCAAAATTATTAAAGTAATTTCTCTCTTATCTTTTTACCGGCTTTGATGGACATGTTTAAATTCACTGAAAGGAAGGGGTTAGAATGAAAAGATAATTAACAAACGTTTTATTAATGTAGGTTGCTCTACGTTTTCATCAACTCAGGTTACAAGAGTAGGGATTTGAAGAAAATTGTGAAGGAATGGACAGAAGAGTACAGTACATGCTAGGAGGGAAATACTGTAAATACAGCGTTTTCCACAGCTATTGAATCAGCCATTTTATACCGTGCGAGGCTCTTTACCGCTCTAAAGTACCAGTTCTTGTTTTTAAACATTATCATCAGCGCCCCATATCCCCATCGCTCCCTTTCGTCTCCTGCCAAGCGAAACGTGCTCGATCTGTGGTTTTGACAAAGCTATTACCTCTGCGTAAACGTTGACATTATTGCCGCAGCCGCGAAAAGCTTCAGTCGCGCGGTGCGGCGCTCGTTTCCACAAGTGTACGAGTACCATGGCGTCCACCACGGCCCTCGCTGTCCCATCGCCCCGACGTCTCGAGCCACGTCGTCCCGTGTCCTGCGCCCCATCGTCCTGCATCCGTCCGTCCAGCGTCATGCGCCTCCTCTTCCTGCGCCCTCCCCCTTCATCCTGCGCCCCATCGTCCTGCACCCGTCTGTTCCGCGTCCTGCGCCCCGTTGTCCTGCGCCCTATCTTCCTGCACCTCATCGTCCTGCCCCCTTTGTCCTGCGTCCCATCATCCTGCGCCCCGTCGTCCTGCACCACATATTCCTGCGCCCCATCGACCAGCACCTCATCATCCTGCGCCCCCTCGTCCTGCGCCCCATCGTCATGCACTCCTCCGCCCCACGTTCCGCGTCGCGTCGTCCTGCGCGAACCCGTCCAGGGCCAAGTCGTCCCGCGCCCCGCGCCCCATCGTCTCGCACCGCGTTGTCTCGCGCCGCGTCGTTCCGCGCCGCGTCGTCCCGCGCCGCGTCGTCCCGCGCCGCGTCGTCCCGCGCCGCGTCGTCCCGCGCCGCGTCGTCCCGCGCCGCGTCGTCCCGCGCCGCGTCGTCCCGCGCCGCGTCGTCCCGCGCCGCGTCGTCCCGCGCCGCGTCGTCCCGCGCCGCGTCGTCCCGCGCCGCGTCGTCCCGCGCCGCGTCGTCCCGCGCCGCGTCGTCCCGCGCCGCGTCGTCCCGCGCCGCGTCGTCCCGCGCCGCGTCGTCCCGCGCCGCGTCGTCCCGCGCCGCGTCGTCCCGCGCCGCGTCGTCCCGCGCCGCGTCGTCCCCGCGCCGCGTCGTCCCGCGCCGCGTCGTCCCGCGCCGCGTCGTCCCGCGCCGCGTCGTCCCGCGCCGCGTCGTCCCGCGCCGCGTCGTCCCGCGCCGCGTCGTCCCGCGCCGCGTCGTCCCGCGCCGCGTCGTCCCGCGCCGCGTCGTCCCGCGCCGCGTCGTCCCGCGCCGCGTCGTCCCGCGCCGCGTCGTCCCGCGCCGCGTCGTCCCGCGCCGCGTCGTCCCGCGCCGCGTCGTCCCGCGCCGCGTCGTCCCGCGCCGCGTCGTCCCGCGCCGCGTCGTCCCGCGCCGCGTCGTCCCGCGCCGCGTCGTCCCGCGCCGCGTCGTCCCGCGCCGCGTCGACCCACGCCGGGTTTTCCTGCGCCGACTGCTTCTTAATTAAACTCGCGGAAGGGCAACGCAGGGCGGCGGCGGCGGCGCCTGCGCCTCGCGGGCCGGGTCTGCGGTTGCGCGAGCAACGACGGCGGCGAAAATTATCCACATTACCTGTGGGCTGCGATGAGGCTGCTGTCGCCAACTTCCATCACCCAAGTTTACCTTGCTGTGTAATTGAATTTCGTCCCTCCGTGGATCCGCCTTCTTGATGTGACGAAGTTACTCCCGTCTCACACCCGCCTCACCGCCGTCACCGCCGCCGTCACCGCCGTCACCTCAACGCCGCCCCCCGAAGACAAGTCGACAGCCCGTTTGCGCAATGAGAAAGGAGCTGGAGGGCGGGGTGATACGTTGATAGGAAATGTGATGGGAAGTAGACCCAAATATGTATGACATAGCGCGCTATTGTCATTCCAGATCGACTTTGTAGGAAAGTGGGTTTTCAATTTCTTTCGTTTGCAGAAGAAATTGTGCTATCTTGCATAATGGGCAAATATCAGTTCTACCATAAAGAAAAATGTGAATCCTTAAGAAAAAATTGGCATAATATACAGGAAGAGGTCCAGAAGATCTAAACGTAAATATACAAACCATTTCGTAAGGTCAGCCTACACAAATTCCAAACACTAATTTGGTGAGCAATATTGAAAATAGAATTAGCGAAATAGATGAACCTGTGACCATAGTTTCAAATATAAATGCATGTAGTACACTTCACTCTTTGTCACTAACTCCAATTTCCAAGAATTTCCATTCCCTTTCTTCTCTCTCGATTTTTATTGTCTTACTTTTTGTTTTCGCCATTTTCTCTCCAAACACAGAGCGTTTGCCACACGTAGGAGTTTAGCTTTATTTTTTGTTCTGTTTGCTTCTGGTGTAATGATTTTTATCAAAATACTTTTTTTCTAGAAAAATAAAAGTCTTATTTTGGAACGTGTCATGTGAACATTGTGCTAATATAAATGTTGTAATTGGACTGCGCAACTATTCAGGAAACAAATGATTTATCTGAATAAAAAGAAACACTTCATACAAGCTATTGGGTTGAATTATTGAAAACAAAGGTTTAGTTGTAACTTCATCTAGAGATGACATCACTTCCGTATTACACTATTGAAGTTGAATCCTCTATATTGTGTTGATTTTGCTACTGTTATGAAATTTCACTTATATAAATTGTCACCTTTAACTACATTGCATTATTTCAACTTACATTCCTTAAGTTTTCAATTTATTGGGAGGGGAATTCGTTTAAAATCAGTAAACCCAAATGGTACTCCCTGGGATGACCGGAAAAGAAAATTTAACTTTACAAAAAGTCGGATAATTTTGCGTAATATAATTTTTGTTTCAAACTTACGCAGTTCTTTGGCGACATCTAACAATTCGGTGCTTTAATAATGCTGCACGCTGCCTTGAAAAACGTTGCGTAGTTAGTGCTTATTATAGCGGAACCTTTTTCAGACAGGGAATTATCGTTCTTTGCTGTACATTGTGCATTAAGCTGGGGGAGTTTTAACTTTTCCTCCATCTTAATGATGTAGTACCGGCATTCTTTCCTCTCGGCGTAAAGTTCTACCTCTGTATTATATTACGGAATAACAGGAAAGGAGAAAAAATGTTCGCATCTGTGAAGGAAGTGAATTTATCAATGCCACGTGCTTCTTTAGAAAAACTGAATACAGTAAAATAATAATAGTAATTTCTTACAGAATATGTTGGTAGATAATTTCAGATTTTTGGCCTCAAGCATTTGGAAGTAAATTTAGAAAGGATGTACAGTATTTCGAAACCGATCTTGCCCAAAACTTAGGAACATTGGTTAGAGCGGTTATTAAAAACTGAAATGCTATCGTTAAAGTAATAAATATGATATGGATATAAAAATATACTGACCAGCTAATTCACATTTTATGAATGTATTAATAAGGTTATTGTTCTAAATTTTTGTGGATGAACTTTTTGAGTATTCCCATGATGTAAGAAACATACTTTACATAATGCTTCCTTACTTAACCTGCTCTTATACTTTATGTGACTTTTCCTTATATAACTATTACGATCATGTTTCTACATATTTTTTCAATTCTTAAAAATAGAATTCGTCAACACTTTTTTCACAACTCAATATTGTAAAAAATGCTTTCTTGGCAAAAGAACCATAGTCCTTTAAATGTAAGTATTCTCCGTGATTATTTCTCAAGCATAGCTTATCCCAATCTGCAACGGGTGATAATGTTTGTTTTATGAATGTGGTTATTCTGTAAAACCTGAATTTTTGTTCTGGAAGTTTGGTGATGGTGTATAACTTTTTCTTGTGGTGAGTACGTCCTTTCTGTTGTGAATCTGAGCAAGCGAAGGAGAAACTAGCAGCTAAGAAATGGATTCTACATCAGACGTAGAAAGAACTGAGTGGAAGAAACGTAAACGAAAGAGAGGAAAGAGTAAAGAAGGTTAAAGAAGTAAGAGCAAAGAAGGTTAAAGATTAAGCATATTTTAATCATAAAGGCATCTTCAGAAGTTTTTTTCTTAACATTTGTTGCGACATTACGCAACGCGTGTCTTAAGCCGCCCTTGGGCGTTGAGCGCAAGTCGGAGTAATCCTCCATTACCAACAGCGCTCTCTATAATAAGTTGTCTAAATATTTACCGTCACCTGTTAAGAGAGATTTGTATCTAAATTTGTCATATAAAAAATAGAAAAATTGGCAAAAATCCGCAGCTTAATGATAATAATAGCAGTGGTGAAGAACATTTAAGTTGGTCAATAATATTTTAAATTGATTAAGTGCATCAACTTCTTGCATTATTTCTTCAAATATTGTAATATAAACTGAACAAAATAAATAATTTTGATATACAAATTTCTCAATTTTATTAAAAACACACCACAGTCCATACACATCTCCTTTTGTCCAATAATTTCCACAATCGAGTTTAAAGCGTGAACTACACTCAAGCGTTCATCAGTATTTACTATAGTTGTAAGAGAGTGCACATCAATTTCATGCTTCAAATGTTTACCAATTTCGTCATTGAACTTTCTTTCGCTTTTCTGAAATAGTGTTTTTGGACTGTGGTTGTATTTTAAGAAAACCTTCAAACGCAATTCTGCAATTCAAAGAAAATTATTTATGTTTACAAACTAATGTCACATGCATTTTGCAATATATTATTATCATTTTGTGCATGTATTATCTGTATATTCTCAGTTTTTGAGGTATGGCGAGGACATAAATATTTGAAGAAGATTTCTTGTACTTGTGGCCCTTTCCACAGGGACACAAATGGCGACGCCTTTTATTGAAGAACCAGTTCAATGTTCATTGTGTTGCTCCGATTGCACAATTGGTCTCTACAGTGACAGATACAAAAATCAGAGTTCATTCGGTCACATGCGTCTTTAACCCATGTTAACATGCAACACTACAGGTTTGTTAAGTGCACTTGTACCTATCTCTATGTCAAGAAATTTAACATCCTTAGCAACGCGTTTTAACATCCATAGCAACGTAAATAAACAACCATCAATTCATTGCAAGTCAAATGTTAATTTAAAAAAACACGGCGACGTACAAAACAAATTTAATTCAATCAATTCAGAATCAAAATAACTCATTAATTTTTAGGATAATTATTGTTAGTTGATATATTAATAGTGCAATTAATATGTGTATTAGGTAAATTAACCTAATTTTCCTGGCATTCCACCACGTGAAACTTTTTTGGTGATCATATTTACTGACGATTTGAAGGTGTCGCCACTGGGAGTGGACGCGCCAACTTCTTCACCGAACGCCATTTTTTAGGTATCTTT
>JAHLJT010000944.1:0-13953 GCA_031308135.1 Acheta domesticus
ATGTTACTATAGTCATTATTGAAACGAAAAGATCTGCCTCTCATCGTCCATAATTCTTGTTTCATAAAGGTTCAGTAGAAAATTCATTTTTGTGTTGTACATATGACATCGAGCTTCATTTCTTCATCTAATGTTGCCGTTCTTGTTATTTTTATCAGCTTATAAATCCAAAACCTCGTTGAAAAACATGAATCCATCGAGAATTGCTGTAGTTACTAGCAAAGTGCCAATGATAAGTGGATGCAAATCTTCATCCACGTGACGAGTTGTCTCTCAACCTCCACGAAACGCGTTCTGATCACGAGAGCTATTAAGGAGAGAAGGATTTCCTCCTCCCTCCCGCGCCGGCGGCGAAGAGCTCCCGCCGGTGGCGGAACCTTGCCGTCCGTGGGCGCGCGCGGTCTTCCTAACGAGGCAGGCGGGCGGCGCCGGCCGGCGGCTGGTCGCGGCGCCGGGCGGCGCCGACGGCGCGGCTCGGCTCGCCTCGGCCGAGTCCTGGCCCAGACTTCTTAATCTGGCGAGGAGCCGCCAGAAAGGGCGCAGGCGAGTTCGTTAGAGCACGAAAGCGGCTTGGAGCGGGCTCAAGTGGACGGCCGTGCCCGGAGTACCGGGGAAGAAGTCGCGGACCCCGCCCCCCGGTCCTCTCCGCCCCCTTAACCTCGAGGCCCCGCCGCGCCGCCTAATCCCGCGGGGGCTAATGCTCGTTTGCGCGTCGGAAGTCGTATGTCGAAGGCCTGCCGACTCGGAGGAGTGGAGAAGGGTCGGCAGGACATGCCCCTGGTCCGCGGTGTTGCGGATAAGCGCGGGAGAAGAAACTCCGTGATCCCCGCAGCGAACGAGGAACTGTGACTTAACTCGGGGAAATAACGAAGTGATAGTAGTCTGCTTAGATTTCGCGCCAACGGTGTTCAGCAAGTCGTGATACACCGCTTCTTGAGTAGCCGTCCAGGGAAGCCGCGCCGGAGAGTTGCAATTTAGCAAGTCGTGAATGTCTAAGTCCATTCACGTGACGTGGTTTCATTCGTGGTCTTCGCTCTGAGCCGCAGGGTTTCCTTACGGCTAAAATGTACCGACAACTAGTTCAATTGTCGCCACCACGTGGCAGCACCAAGTTTTAGTGAAATTTTACTTTACCGATTACGTCGTGAACAAATGGTCCGATTTTCGATCTGTAAACGGAATTTGACTCCTGTTTTAATAGAATTTACGCTACGAGCCCTTTTTCAAAAAAACTAGCAGAAACTCGATTTTAAAATTTTTCTCGTACTTCCGGGAACAATTTCAAAATGTGGGCTTATAGCGCGATGGCGACACGCTTCCAGAATCCAACGCCGTGTCAAACAAGCAATCGGATAAATAGGAGCGACGGTAAGTGAATTTCGAAACAACACCTCACCCACTCCCCCTTCCCCTTAACGCCGCCACGACATTGTTGGCCGGCGGCGCGTCAAGCCGGCACGGGCGAGCCGGGCGGCGGGCCGCCGCGGCGCGGCGACGGGGCAAGCTGAACTCTCCGGGCAGCAAGCCAGACACACCGTCACTTTCGTTGATGCTTCCGTCACTTCGCATCTCAAGAATTTTTCCCCACATATGAAACTAGTGATGCTGTAATAGGGGTAAAAGGTCTCGTATCATCTTTAATAGTAGTTATAAAACTATTATCTTATTCACATATTCCCATATTCCTTCGAATAACCATCATAAATGTCTGAGGTATCACTCAAAACACCGATTCCGCTTTGGTGCTGATTTCAAAAAGAAAAAATCGAACTAATTGCGTAAATATCACCCATATTCCATCTCCTCACATCGTATTTTAGATATATTTACTTCTAAGATCTTCCATTACCATTTCACTACCGGGAAAAACAAGCGGAGATAACGCAAGAGCTCTTTTATCCTACGATTCGATTTATCATTTCAAAACGGCGTTTGTCACCTTGATAGAATTCACCTGGTTAATCCTTTTCCAGTAAAATAGCCGAATCGAATTTTTAAAATGTTTTTATACTTGCTGACATATTGAAAAAGTGGTAAAATAGCGCGCTGGCGAGATGCACCATGAATCTAACGCCATATAATACACTGAAATCGGATAAATAGACTTCTCTAGTAAAAAAATGATCTTCAGTAACGCACAAATTCTGTTTCGCGGTACTGCTTGTTCGATCTCATGGCTAAAGTCCGGGTCTAATGTAATTACATATGTTTTGTCTACTGTTTTCATTTTGTAATTTAGGCGAACTGTTGCAATCCTAACAAAATATTAAATTTTTCGTTACAAAATTTTGTACTGTATTACGTATTTTACATATTTTGCTGATCATTTAATATCTGCTTAACAGTAATTTTTATTTGCTAATTATTAAGGTATTTTCACAAATTACCATTTTCTTGAAATTATTTCCGGAAATATTTAATAATTTTGAAAAATAGTTTTTATTTAAAGTGTTTTATATTTTTGCAATGTGCATATTTGTCTAATACTAATTCAGAATTGCTGACATTCCTATGTGCTGCACGTAAGATTTCGAACAGAGTGCTGCCAAGATTCTCTGTTTCGTTCTCGTTTTCTACGTGCATCTCTTTGTTTTTCATTGCTGATAGAAAGAAATAAAAAAAACAGTAGCAGAAAAAGTAGTTTACTTTTAAATTCGATATAATAATCTTTTTATTAATGGACTTTCAAATTGTGAACATTTATTTTACTTTATCTCTCTTCTCAATCTTCATACGAAGAGAAAGTTATATAGTGCGCAGGAAAAACTCTCAAAGCCGAGTCTGATAATGAAAATGTGGATAAATCGTGTTGTTGTATAGTAAATTACTTCCTGTAACTCGTGGTGTAGCCAGAATCCGTTTTTTGTGGTCCTTAATACCGAAAAACTTGATTGACGGAAAAACGTCCGTCAGTGTCATCTGGTGTATGTGAACAACACTAGCGTTTACACTGCGTACAAATTTTTCCAAACTGGAAAAACAACACAAAAACAGCTGTCGATCTACTGTCCCATTCAGGAGCTCTGCAATTTTTCAAAACGTGCATTACTTTTTGGAGATACATTACACGACCCCCCCCCCCCCGGATATTTTTAAAAAATTTCTCAAATATGGCTCCAAAATTTTTCTTTATTTTCGCGTAAAAATTGAATAAAATACACATGCTAAGGTCCGATTTCAATTGATAACTGAATTTTTTCTAAATTGCAAAGATTGAATTTTTTGGCGTTTCCTACCACTGACAATATTGACGATAGAGACTTTTCCTTTCTAAGAAATTTGTTGTACCTAATTAGTTCTTTCATTATAGATCATGATTTTTGTAAAAAAATTTTTGTAGTTATTGCGCAATCTGTGTGCAATATATGCAACTTTAAAAGATACAAAGCAAAGATTTTTTCAAAATCGCCTCCATTTTTTTCCTTTAAACTAGTTAGGGTAGGGATATTGCGAAATGTACTTTAAGAGATGACATAAACCGCTATTTTGCTCTTTCTTTTGTTTTTTGCGAAATAACACAAATTGCAACTTTTTGAATAGCCTGTCACGTCGTTTAGATTTCATTATCGGCGATTTGTTCACATTATTAGATTTGTGGCACACGTACTTTAAATTATATCATTTAAAGTTTTTCTAAAACTAAAAATTTTTTTTGGAAATGAACTCGAAATTTTCGCATTTGCAGAAACGCTCAAAACGCCAATTTTTTCTGAAAAGGTTCCAATTTTTTGTTCAAATTTTTTGTACGTAGAGTGCGAATGCACTGTCTAGGAAACAAAAAAGTTTTTGTTGTATTATTTTGTTTTTTTGCTTCAAATTTACACAAATGTATTTTTTAAATATTTCGCATGCCTTGTATGCACATTTGCAGCGATTGTGAAACATTATTGCTTTGTGAATGGAAGAGCTTTTATATCTTAAAATAAATTTTAAAAAAACTCAAGATTCCTGTGAAAAAGGGCTTCATATTTCACATTGCCAACAGACGCATTAAACCACCCTTTTTCTAAAACGGTATCAGTTTATGAATGAAATTGTCGTAAGGTGACAAGGTTTTCGTCTTCTTTAATATTCTAAAGCAATATTTTGAATCTACCATTAGGAAACCGAATAATTGAGAAAACCTAAAAATAAGTTGGGTGCATTAAATGGCGAGGTGGCAAGATGGGGCAAGGCCTAAATCTAGCCCATGCCAACAAAATAGTACATTTACTACGACAAAGTCCGAATAGCTGGCTGAGACTATAGGAAATTGAAAACTCAAATACGGGAAAGTCTGTGCCATTCTGTAGCACCACCAGTTACTTTCTCGTGTAGTTACTCAAAGTTATGTAATGCTGCGGAGGAAGATCTATTTCGAGATATTAACGGATACTCGTTTTGGGGTCCCCTGATAGAGCCCGAAGGGTGTATGTGTGTTTTGACTTTTTAACGTCCGTTCGTCCCGTCCATCTGTCTGTGTCTGCCTGTCTGGCGTATGTGAACACCACTAGCGCCTAACTATGTGTAGAATTTTTGCTCAACTGAATTAAACCCCTGTCAAACACTGATACAATCTGTCTGAGTCGAAGTTTCTGCGATTTTTAAAACATTCATTAATTTTGGAGATACTTTTTATTAAGCCCAGGGACATTTTCAACATTTTCTCAAAAATGTCAACCAGGATAGGTGGCTCAGTGCATCAACGATGTCACTGCAATGCCTCTGACCGAGAGGTGCTAGGTTCAGTCCCGACGTGGGCAGGATTTTTCAACCCTAGCTTGTCAGTTAGATGTAAATTCACCCGTGTCTGACGGAAAATCTGCGACCGGCTGCTCTGATTGGAAGTTTTCCGTAGTTTCTCCGATCAACATCAAACGAATGCCGAGAAAGTCCTAACAAACGGACCTCGCGCGATATTTCCTTCCTCTTCCTTGTCCTATCTCACACACACACACACACACCAACTTGCACAAACACTACCATATATGCTGGGAGACCAGTGGGGGATTGAACTTGTCCCGGCTGTGGGCCGTGCCTGCTGGTGGGAGCTACCTTGTTAGAAAGAACCCGCAGCCGACAGGTAAATCGGTCGGTGATTTAGAGCTTGTCCCGGCTGGGGTGGTGCCCCGCTGGTGGCAGATACCTGGTTGGGAAGCCCCGCTAGTGGACGGAAGGTCAGCGCCGGATCTCGCCATCGGCATAGCGGGCAACATCTCTTCCACCTCACGATGAAATAAACATGCATTGCACTTACGGGACTAATGAACCAAGCAGTTGACGCGCCCAAAATCACTAACAATCAATCAAACATTACTCCAAATACTTTCCTTAAATTAATTGTAAGAATAAAGTAAAATCACTCAAGGTGGCATAGCTCTTATTTCATTGCTGACTGATTTTGGGAAAATTGCAAAGTTCGAATTTTTTTTCGGCGTCTTCCCTACACTACAAAATTGAAGATAGAGATTTTCCCTTAAAATTATATTTGTTCTCCATACTTAGTTCTTTCAATAAGGTCATGCACATTTTTTTGAAATTTTTAGTATTTTTCGCGCAATATTGAGGGCAATTTGTGCAATTTTTAAAAAATTACAAGAACAAGATTTCTCAAAATCGACTTCAACTTTTTTCCTTAAACTTTTGGAAAGGATAGTACCTAATGTACTCTGAGATGACATAAACGCCATATTGCTCTATTCCTTTGTTTTTTCAAAACTTACAAAAATGTAATTCTTTGACTAGCCTTTCATTTAGTAAATATTTTCTTTAACGGCGATATTGTTCATATTAGGGAACTTTTGCCACCTCGAACGTTAAGTACTATCGATCTTTTGCGCATGCGGCAGATGCACCAAAAGTGATGCGAAAACTTGCACTGCGAATGAGCAGAAGATCGATAGTACGTAACGTTCGAGGGTGCAAAAACTCCCTACTATTACATTTAGAGTACATGTGCTTAACATTATGTCTTAAAAGTTTCCTCGACAACTCAGATGTTTTCTGTGAAAATGAACTGAAACTTCCGAATTTGCACAAATGTTCAAACGCCATTTTCTCAAATTGCTTCTTCAAACTTTCGTACGAATGCTATTTGCATTCTTTAAGTTAACATAAAATTAATTTGGCTGTATTTTTTTGATTTTTCAAAAAATAAATAAATGTATTTTTAAGTGTCTCTCACGCCATTAATATTCACATTTCCAGAAATTTTATACATTATTACATTGTGAGTAGAAGTGCTTTAAAATGTCACCAAATGAAGTTGTTCGAAAACTCGAAAGATTCTTGTGAAAATTCCGAAGCTTCCATTTTCGCATTTACAGTAACGCTTAAACGCCATTTCTTAAGAGCGGCTCCAAATTTATCAATGAAAATTCCTATATAGGACGAAGTTTTACTCTTCTTTAATATCCCTAAAAGTAATATTTCGTATCTACCATTAAGAAGCTGAAAAATGAGAAAAGTTTCAAAAAATGTATTTTGGGCGGCGAATAGATGTCAGAAAGATGTCAGAAGATGGGGAAAGATGGTAAACTGGCCCAGACCAAAGATATTAGATTACTATGAGAAAGTATGTGCAATTTGTCATAAAGTACGAAAACGTTTTTAAAAATTCGATTCGGTTATTTTACTGGAAAAAGGATTTAACCAGGTGAATTCTATCAAGGTGACAAACGCCGTTTTGAAATGATAAATCGAAGAGTAGGATAAAAGTGCTCTTGCGCTATCTCCGCTTGTTTTTCCGTATGAAATGGTAATGGAAGATCTTAGAAAGTACAATATATCTAAAATACGATGTGAGGAATGGAATATGGGTGATATTTACGCAATTAGTTCGATTTTTTCTTTTTGAAATCAGCACCAAGCGGATCGGTGGTTTTGAGTGATACCTCAGACATTCTTATGATGGTATTCGAAGGAAGATGGAATATGTGAATAAGATTAGTTTTTACTACTATAAAGATGATACGAGACCGTTTACCCTATTACAGCATCACTAGTTTCATATGTGGGGAAAAAAATATCTTGAGATGCGAAGTGACGGAAGCATCAACGAAGTGACGTGTGTGTCTGGCTTGCTGCCCCCTAGAGTTCAGCCTTCTTGCCCGTCGCCGCGCGCGGCGGCGCCGCCCGGCTCGCCCGTGCCGGCTTGACCCGCGCAAACGGCCAACAAGTCGTGCGGCGTGGAAGGGGAGGGGGAGTGGGGTGAGGTGTTTTTCGAAATTTCACTTACCGTCGCTCCTATTTATCCGATTTGCATGTTTGAGACGGCGTTGGATTCTGGAAGTGTGTCGCCATCGCGCCTATAAGCCCGACATTTTTTGAAATTTGTTTCCCGAACGTACGAGAAAAATTTTAAAATTCGAGTTTCTGCTAGTTTTTTTGGAAAAGGCTTCCGTATCGTAAATTTCTATTATAACGGAGTCAAATTGCCGTTTACAGATCGAAATCGGACCATTTGTTCAGACGTTGATCGGTAAAGTAAATTCCTGTTTTGATGTGCTGCTAGCGAATCTATGAATTTTCCTAAAGTTTTTTTCGGTAGCTTTAGCCTTAGTAGCGACAAAGCGTGTAGGTAGAGTTTGATTTTCAGGTATAATAGTATAATTTGAAAGTGCGTTGTTTTTTCTGGAATAAGCTTTCCTCCCTCTAGTTTGTATAACATTAATATTTTTCAGAAAAAGTCAGCTATGATATCGACGGAGATCGCGGATGATATGACCTTCTCAACGGAGTAGTGTGGCGGGAAATTTCCATAGGTTAAGTGCCTTGTCCTCCAAACCTATTATTTTGTAAAAATTGGGGGGGATTTGTTAGCATCCTCAAACATTTGACTAAAGTGTCTACACAACGATTATCAGTATGTTTAAAATGAAAGAAAAATTTACATGTGAATCATTCATTTCCCTGCTTTTTTAAAATACGTTTCTTAATGTAGTCCCTAGTTCCTAACTTTTTCTAAAGATATTCGAAGGAGGTTCTATACGGAACGGATCTAAGAGCCGTTGATGTATACAATATACCTTCAAATAAATACACACGTTAATTCGGTAAAATCTACAGCAAATTTAAAAATTAAATTTCATTTATGCTTTTATAAAAGATCATCATTTATCTCGATTAAGTAAATAGACCATACAAAAGAATCGCCTTGTCTCTAGTTTTGGCATTTATACTTCTTAGAATACTCGTTTGTTATTTTATGTTTAAGTTAATGTGTTAATAGTTTTGGTGTATTATCTATTTCTCTTGAAGAAAATATAATAGGGCGAGGGGTCATTTACCAGCATGTACTTATTGAATCGGTAGTACAACCTAGTAAAATCGTTAACTCAGTATTTTATAGAAAATAATATTTTATTTAGCCAACGATTGTCTAACAATGCTAAGATTTCATCAGACCTTAAGTTTAAGAAGCACTAAACAATTTAACTTTGAAAATTTAAAATTTCATTGAAAAGAGAAACGTGAATAACAAATTTCCACGTAAAAGAAGTGAGAAGTTTTAATTTTAATTGTTCTCTGATCTACTGATAGCTCTGATAAAGTGTCGTATGACTAATGTTGAACGTTAGCTATAAAGTAAATAAATGTGTTTTTCTATTCTAACGAAAAAGAGCTGATCTTCGATATACCAGGATATTACACCTACTCGATAATCTGTTTGGTTTATAATTGTTTTTTAACTATTCGACTTCTAGATGAGGGGAACCCTTCCTGGTCTCAAATAGTTTGCAATGATACAGAGGTAATGTTTATGCGGCAAATTCATTAACCTTACTCAATCTTATATCTTGTTTTCATTGCTTATGTGAATTAATTTCGTAAGCCCTTGTTGCGTTATGTTGTTGAGACGTGACGATAAAATAAAACGCTTCAAAACATAGCTCTATTTTGTCATATGGGCTGGATTTCTATATTCAACGTGAATATAACAAAAAAAAGATCTTTGGAAACAGACAAATAAATATAGTGAAATCAGTTGTTGGTGCGGTAGACAGTACTCTATATTTATTTGCAAGAATGGTACAAGTTTTTTAAGGTAGTGGAGTGATTGAAATTGCAGGTTTTTGACCTTCTCGAATTCTGGGAATTGTTGCTGTTTATCTGTTGCAGGGCTGCAGCGTTTATTTTCATTACCCCCATCTCGAAATTTCTTAATGTGTTTAAGAGCACTAAGATTATTTTCACTTTTGCCCGAAGGAAGATCATAATACGTGACGAATACAGTATTTTGAGAGATACTATACCCTAGTGAAAACAATTATACATACATAAACATTGAAATTTAAAGAAGCACACATTTTTTACCTCTAAATCGAGTTCGGTTTACATGTAATCACCCTCAGTACAGTTTTAGTTCCATCAGTTCCAATGTATTTCACGAGCATGGGAAACATCACGAGCATCGTTTCAACTTATTTCCCACTGTTCCCTCTGGCGCCTTTACCAAAGAAGCCAGCAAGCCCATCGCGATCTTTCTCGCTCCCTCCACCGAAGTAACAATACGTTCATATTGCTCCTTAACTTCTAAATTTACATATGGAAACATGTTTTTGTTGCATGTGACATTGGACGTGCTACACCAATATTTCGCTGTTCTCATGATTCTCTGTCAGGCGAGTGATCATCCCCAAGAGAATTACGATTGTGATGTAATCTGTGTTCTGTTTCCTTCTGTTTCCATCTTGTGTGGATTAGAAGAGTGGGATGTAAAAGATATTGCACGTTCACCAAGGAATTATTTTATACTTTTTTGTTTGGAATGGTTTGATGAACCATACACGAAGCTTCTCGAGTAGTATCAGATCAGCCAGTATTACTATTTGTTGGATTTCCTGCTATTTTTCTATGTTAGTGAATATAACAATCATCGGGATTTCATCCGTTGTACGGGGACTCCAGTCCCCTTTATTGTCTCATTCCTCTGTAACACATTTAATCTCAAAGAAACAATTTTTTTCTCCAATGATGTAGTATACCTTGTTGTTGCTTCTTGTCTTAATATTTCTAGAAACAAAATTTTTAAGCAATTTTGTTACATTCTTGCCATGTTTAGACGAAGGTCTTGGTCTTACTTTTCTTAGTTTACTTTGGAAATGTTAGATCCCCAAAACATTGGAATCTAGAAAATACATGATTTCAATCCTTCAGTTGTAGTATATCCCGTGATTGCTTTCGTGTAGATAAAACACAAAATTGTTCCTGGTATTAAAAGAGTCTCCTTATCTCTACGACATTTTTTCTCAGCTTATGGAATTTGTCCGCATTCTTACCGCATAACACTCGCGCCGCCGAGAAGGGCATTCCAGCTTGGCGCTCGATCGATCTGTCTCCCGACTCCACGTGTAGTATAGAGCAGACGCGTGTCCGTCCTGGTGGCACATTGCACGTGCGGAGACGTGGCGGCCGCCTGGCACCTGGGGCGCATGCGTGGGGGGCGAGTCGTCAGACGGCGGGGGGGCGCGGCGGCGCGCGGGGCGGTGCGGCTGCGAGACGGCGATCGACTTGGAGGAGGCGCGGAGTTCGATGGGCGCTGCGCTATGGCGCGCGTCGGCGCACGTCACGCGCCAGGGCGCTCGGCCGGCCGAAGGCACGATCGGCGCAGCCCTTCATTCGTCTACCTTACCCCACCAGGAATAAGCGATGGTTACTTCCTTCATTCTTTCGTTGCCCGTTCCCACTGTTCATTTTCCCGTTGCCCATTCCCCATTGGCTTTCCTCCCTGCTGATTCCTCATTGGCCATTGTTTAATTTCCTATTATCCCGGTCATTCCCGATTCCCGTTACTCATCCCCATTGCCCATTTTCCCACTACTGATTCCATTGCCCATTCCCTACTGCCTATTCCCCAATGCCCATTCCCAATTTCCTACTGTGTATTCCTCATTGACTACACTGATCACAAATTTTCGCTTGTCTATTCACCACTTGCCATTGTCCATCATCATGGTCCTGACGCCCATTGTCCGACTTAACCGATTGCCTAGTAACATCGCTTATTCCTACTATTCCAAAGTTTGGCCACCGTCATCTTATAATCTAGTGTTCATTGTCCACCTGTTACCACCGTAATTAATTAATTTACCGTATCCCCTGTCCGTTTCGCTTACTCCTTCACTCGGCCATTTGCCCACGCTCTGACTTGTCGCTCTGTCCACAGTTTATCCTGGCCTCCCTCCCCCGCAATCCTTGTTGCTGATTTCCCCACCGTCTTCGACACCATACTCCACCATCCCCCCGGTCGCTTCGTGATTCATACGCGCTCAACGGTACCGCGCCGGCGAAATCACTTGACCTTTGGCAAGTTGTTCCACCATTTTTTTCCGCTCATCGCCACCAATTCGTTCCTATTGGCATCAGCATTCATTTTCCCTGTATCGCCGAATTGTTTGTCATAAACCGCACATTTAGCCGTTCTAAACAATTTCTATTTGCGATTAACCGTACTCTACGACACTTTTTGGAATAGTCTCATTATATTAAGATTTTTTAATCCCTGTCAAAAAAAAGACCACGAGTGATCGACCAATAGACCTAATCCTCAAGTAATTTCATAGAGATGGAATGTGCCACCGCACTTTACTTTAAATTTACATTTCTAGTAATCCTGCTCGACACAAGACATTATGTATAAGGCTGAACAAATATTTCTACGATATGTTGCTCACTATTTTGTGGATCTGATAGGATGAAAAATAATTGTAAATATTGTTCCATATTAATCTTCAAGAAATAGATTTTTTCGTCCAGTCATGAAACAGTCATCTAAATATATTATTTATTATTAATTATTATTATTATTATTATTATTATTAATTATTATTACTGTGCTAAATTCGTATTCTATCGGGGGATTCGCAAACTCGACGCGGGGGATTCGAGGGTTCCAGTACCGCCGTAGCAAGATTTTCGATACTAGCTAGATAGCAGTCGCATACAGCCGCATCTGAGAGGATTCGAACGGTCGCTGCTCTGATATTTTCCGTGGCATATCCGTAAACAACCACAGCGAATGCCAGAGCAGTACCCTAACAAAAAGCCTATGAATCGCGCGCGATGTTTCCTTCCTCTTCGTTGTCCTAACAACCTTCCTTGTCCCTTACTTACACACACATAACACCCATGTCCTCACTGGGGCTTTGTCCGCAGGTGAAGATGCTTGGATGTTAAAACCACGCAAGCCGACATGTATTCGGCGACGGATTTTTACCGTCCAGGCCGGGAAAGATAACCGTAACTCCAGTGATACAAAAAACGCGCATTAACACTTAAAAGTCTAATGACCAAAGCAGTGGCGCGCCCGGAAACCAAAATAATCAATGGATGAAAAAAACCATTGTTATTAGTCATTTCGCATCGTGTGGATCTAGTTCACTCGTCTGCCGGTTTTGCTCCAGCGGGGTCTGAACAGGCGACCACTTGGCGCACACGGCCCTCCAAGCTAGCCGAGAACGCCTCTCCGCTCCCTTCCCGCTCACTTGTCTCGCACGCTCGCCGCTCCCCTCACTCCCGTCCCGCCCCTTCCAACCGATAGCCGCTCTTGTTGAGCAGTTTCGCGTTTGCCGCAACAGACAGATATTGTCCCCCAGACCGTCCAAGTGCTCCGCCAGGGGCGGTAGAATTCCACACCTCTTTGCTGAAAACAGAGCCCGTGGAAAATGTGTTTTTGCCATCATATTCAACACTCTCAATTCCATGAGAAAGCATGGGAGCAAAATGCTGGCCATTATTACCAGAAACAAGCGTGTTTGCGTCTAGAATGGCAATATTCTATTTCAAAATATTGAAAACAGTTGAAACTAAGCTGCACAAAATGAAAACTAAATAAAATTCAAATTACTGGAACCTTAATGTTTTATTATTATACTGAGTTTCGTTCGACTTTGAAGATTATGTTCGAACGATAAGGCGTTTTTTAGACAGAAGAAATATTATGACAGATGTGACAACAAATCTTACTTATTGATTTAACGTCAAAATGTCCATTTTACGTGTGGCGAATACTCAAATTAATTCCGTTTAACAATTTCAGCAAAATAGTTGGGTGTTTCTGCCCGGAGTTTTTACCCCTTATTGCTTCTAAACAGTGATATTTCGAAACCCAAACAGAAGAAGGATTTTGCTGGAAAATGTCATCATGCATATTCAGAAAATGAGAATGTGAAATAAGGAATTATATATTCAGTGCAAATAGACACACATAGTACAAGAGATATTCTTTATTCGTGCAATGCTATCTATTTTACCTCATTTAAATAAAGTTTTTCACAAAAGAACATCTCCCGTAAACCGAACTAGGGGGCGGATAGCTTCAAATGATTTCACTGCAGTACTATCTTACCTGGAGGACCTATGGGTTCGAGTGCCGGAACCATGGCAGGATTTGTGACACTAGTTACATACAGCTAGGTCGAATTCAGCCGCTGTCTGGAGGAATATTCTAGCGGGCCGACCGCTTTCTGATCGGTATCTTCCGTGGTTTTTTCCGATCACTCATGTGAATCCGGAGCAAGTACCCTGGCAAGTGGACCCCACGACAGCGCGCGATCTTTACTTTCCTCTTCTTTCATTTCCTTACACTCACTTTACACATACATCATTGCACTATTACACACGTCGGGAGACGATGCGGGTGCTTAGAGCTTGTCCCATCTGAGGTGATACCCCGCTGGTGGGTAGACCTCCCCGGATCTCGTCAATCAGCAGGGGAAAATCACCGCCACTTGCCGCATTAAATACATTGCACTACACCCCGAGAGTATGCCACAACATTGACGCTCCCTAAAACGCTATTCAAATCAATCTTTCCCCTATTGAAGGAATATAGCTCAGTAAGGAGTGATCTGATAATATTCTACTATTCCGTCTTAAGTAAAAATAGTTTATAATGTTAATGAAATTTTATTTTGAGAGATGATAATAATCATTGTGCCTTAAGGCAAATAAACAGAAATAAAATATTTTTTT
>JAHLJT010000945.1:0-18546 GCA_031308135.1 Acheta domesticus
CTTGCCCACCACAAGGGCTACCGCACCACGCGCTGTCCCACGGCTGCGTCACTACAATGTGCTTCCGTTCACCATGCCCTTCGCCCACACACTGGCGGCTGCCGCACCGAGCAGAGCAGAGCCGCTTCTCCCGTGATCGCCTTTCACGTCGCCGGTAATTCTCGGGAATTCCGCGCGGGCGCTGCGATCGGAAACAAAGGCGTAATTCAGCGGCGCGATGTACGGCGTCGGGTGCCATTGTGGTGGCGGCGGCTCGCTCGCCGAGAGTGATGACCGTGAGGTGGACGGAGACGGTAACTGCGCGGCGAGGCGCGCGCTCTCTCGTGGGCAGCGCGTGTGCGGTCTGGCAGTCGCTTAGAAAGGATGATGAATGGGTGAGGGTAGATACGCCGGGCCGCAGCGTGGGAAGGAAACCGCCCGTCTGAATAATTTAACCGAGGGGTGCCGGCGAGATATTCGACCGCAAAATACGACGCATAACAGTAAGTGAAAATGTGGTGGGGAAGATGGCTGAAAAATCAACAGAAAGAAATAAAACTGGAAAGAAAAGACAAACGACATATTGTTTCTATGCCTGAAGAAAGGAACTCGTAATGGGTTATACGAGTCAAGAGCACCATAAGGATAAGAACAGCTAACATAACTGATTTAGTTCTGTCATCAACACACGTCGAATTCCAGAAGAAGCTGTTGTTGACCTCGACAAACAATTGAGCAAGAGTCGTAGGTGTACTACCATATTCTACGATTGAGAGCGTAGGCTTCCGCGGCCGGAGTCAATATTAAGTTGGCTGTCCGGGTGACGCCGCGTCCATGGCAAAGGTGCCGACGTTTCGGTCGCCATTCTGCGACCTTCCTCCTTCCTGGGCATTACGCCCTGAGGAAGGTCGCAGAATGGCGACCGAAACGTCGGCACCTTTGCCATGGACGCGGCGTCCACCCGGACAGCCAACTTAATATATTCTACGATGCTTTTCTAAGCTGTTCTAAAACAGCTGGAAGTGAGGATATTGAACTATCGTGTTTGTATAAACAAGATATTATATATATATATATATATATATATATTAGTAGATGAAATACTCTTTATGACAACATTTTTTCGTTTCCAGAGTAGATGTGGAACATAAAACAATTCTGTGCGTATTGTACACGCTATTTTCAGTTTGTTTTGAGAATCAAACGGGGCTATGGCATGAGCGTACTTTACAAACAACACAGGTGCAATAAAATGGTTCTGGCATAAATGGCTTTATGACATGTTTGCTATCTTTCAAATTAACGATCCTCACATTCCCATTTGGCATTTAAGTATTGTTGAACATGTTGTTTGAGAATTTTATTTGAACATTCAAGCGGTGAATGTGGTACTTTAATTCAGTTTTAACGGCTTTACCCACAAAATATTTTCAAGTACCAGAGGAGAATTTTCATGATCCTGCATCATTGCGTGTATATTTTAGATTTTGGTAGTATTTGGTGATTTATTTTCGGAAGCATAACCGTCCATCAACTACCAAGAGATGACAAAGGCATTGAAATATTGAAGCACACTTTTTGGAGAGATGATTAATGGTAATTAGAGGTCAGAGAATGACCTTGGGGCAAGTTCAGCTAGAGCTCTACCTTATAATTATTTTAGCTATAAAAAACCATTCATGAAGGCATCCATCGTTCAGTTTCATCTTTTTAGATATCTCTAATACATTCTTGTCCCGATAGCTCTTGTCAATAGATAGAAAGAATTTTTATCAGGAAACTTCTGTTCTTGAACATTAATTTTACCTCTTAGCTATTTTTTAGTTGTTATTTTTTTCACTTTTGTCTAACATTTATTTACGGTGAGCTACTTGTTTACCCGACGTTGTCTCGGTTTTATTTATCAGAACCATCTCTGAAGCAATTTCATCCTCTCCGCACGATCTACCCGCGTCTTTCCCTCACTCCCTCTCTATCTTTCTTTCTTACCCGCCCCCCCCCGTTCTGTCCGTCCTTATCTTGCTAGCTCCGCCCGCTTCACCCCACGTCATCCGGCGACGTCAGACAACAATGCTACCTAGACGCATTGCGAGTTGCAGTAATTTCTAGTAACGTTTTGGTTGTGGAAACAAGATTGGGTTACATTTTGCGATCGTGACCCATCCTATGTTTTTTCCTCTGTTTCTCGAAAGTGTTGGTGTAAATTTTGAGGACACTCACTTCATTCTTCAAATTTGTTATGGGATAAACACAAACTGACACACACATTAATGCATTAAAATGTATTTTTATTTTCAAATTGCGGATTGCATAAAATAAAATCATTATGAAATGCCATCTTATTATTGATTACTAGAGAACATATAGAAAAGAATGGAAATAATTCGATTAGTGTCTTCAAAGTTCTAAGTGACATAATTTTTTCTGTAATTTTGGCATGGAATAATGATATTAGTGAAGCATGAGAATTTTCTTTTTAATTGAGCCGTTATTTGAAGGATTAGGATCCTATTAGCGAAGTACGAGCACTCGACGAAACGTAAATACTTATGTCAATAAGTAACGTTATCCAAGTACGTTAACTCTTTTCATACACTCTATCTTCATGTTTCACAAATCATCTGCAATATGCTATTCTACAAAGGACGCTAGCGGCAGAATGGACCACCCGTGAAATGTGACAAGGGAAAGCTGTACTGAGGAGGGATGACGTCAGCGCCGGATGGGATGCAGGGCGCACCTCGGTTCCCGGGAGCGGGGTGGGGGTGGGCGCTGCGGTCCGCTATCGCGGCAGCGGCGGAGAAGCGCACCTCCATTGTTGGCTAACGAGCCTGCAGTTCCAAGGGCGGTGGCTGCGCCGCGCATGCGCAAACAGTCCGAGAGCACCGTACCTGAAGAACGGGACTATAAGAGATTGCTGGAAGAATCCCCAGTTGCGGATTCAGAGGGAAGGAAAGGTGACCATAACCTCGCAAATATATTTCAAGATATTAACAAAATTTACTCAAAATTATGTCTCCTTGGGTGGTTCATCGACAGCCTAGTGGCTTTCTGTGAGGCGGTGGTTCGATTCTCAGCCAGAGAAAAAATTAAAATGGGTAATTCCACGTGAAATCGGCCGAAAAAATAATGACCTCTTCCGATTGACCTACAATTTTTTTATTTTTTCATTGTGATGTAAAAAAGCTAAAAACATTATATTTAGTGCATATGTTCGACCTTTGACCTTTTTTGTATTTATACCCAAATTTAGTAAAACTTCTGATCATTTTGGACGAACTTCAGACAAAATTGTAATCTCACGCGAAAATCCAATCTAGTATAAGAAAAATGTTCCTTCTAATAGTAAATAGCTCCAAGAAAAGTTTTTTTTGCGTTGAGCCTTACATCATTTGAATTTTATATTTATGTTTTTACTCCAGAATTCAAAAGTGTAGTTTTTTTAAAATCTAAATTCCCAAAATATGTAATCTTGGATTTTAGAGTTTGTTGACCCAAAGTATTATACAAACTCTAAATTTAAGGAAATCGCATGAGAAGTTGTAAATTTCAAAAGTTACGGGTGTTTAAAATCGAAATTGTTTATTTTAAATCCATTTTTTAAATAGTGTACACATTTATTTGTGTAGTGTACACAAGAACCCAATAAAACCCATTATCACTGCTTTTTTTGTTTCGGATTACAGACAGGATAAAATCGTGGTAATGATTTTTAAAACTTATTTGAGGAGTATTACTAATATTGATCAATTATAATATTTTTTTATTTATCGCGCATTCTGTCATTTCCCTATCACTTTAATTTTGTTTTTGTCCAGTTTACGAATCTTGAGAAAACGTACTTAATGAAATGATATCTTTTGAAATGAAATTTTGAATACCATTATGTGCGATTTTGAAATGAAAATATCTGCTTTAAATATGAAAATATTTGAAAAACATAAAACTGAAAATATTTGCTTAAAATACATCAGGAAATAATACCTTGTTATAAAACAGATCTAGATAAGCAGAAGACTTTGCATTACTCTTCGGGTGTCGAGGCATGAAAGGCTAACGAAATGATGGCCTCTCGCAGCGGAGGAAGAAGTCGAAGTTCAATGGAGGCAGACGTGACGTCTATTTGGGTCACCTGACACAACTTCCTCTCAGGAAGACCACCAACCTTCAAAACGTTTTTCCTCGAAACCGTATTTCTCTTTCACTGAATTCTCTCTATATTTTCCTTTTCTTCCGCTCTTTTTGATCTTCGTTGCATCGCTCTTTATTGAATTGATGGACGAGTGAACACTCCAATTTCCTGGTTCTAAATTTCTTTCTATGGGAAACGAAGTATAAAAGGGAGTGTTATGGTGGGTATTGATTGGATAGTTCTTACTTTCCAATTTAGAAAATGATTTCATAACTCTCCAATTGTGAACTCAAAATGTTAACTTTGAATAAAAAATATTGTGATTGTTTTTATCAAATTTACAAAATATACGTTGTATAATGTTTTTGAAATACATCTTACATCCTTAAATTCCTGTTATAAATATATTTTATGTTTAATACCTTTGTTAATACAGAAGTTTCAGAGTATTTCTAATGATGGTTTTTAAAATATCCATAGGTTTTTGAGTACACGGGAACTAAAAATGAAGCATTTTCGGTTACATAATATGGGCTTACAATCGGTTATTAAGGCAAGTTCGGATAAACAATATTTTTAGTTTCATAAAATAAAATGTTTGGACAGAATATAGTAGTTGTTAACAAAATAGCGACCTTCGTAACCATTTTCAATCGATTTCAGCGCGAACAAATTGTGCATTTATTGTACAGAGGAACAAAACTGCAATGCGAACACAAAAACGAATACTGTAATTTTACGTAAAGTTATGACATGGGAATTGCGCTCATTTACACAAAAGCTTCACAACAGAATAGAATTCATAGAAACTCGCAAACATTAGATTCGAGTGGAGAGGCTGTGACCCATCAAGGAAGTTTTACACGAGAACTCATACATAATATTGAGCATTTGGGCTTATGAAACACAAGGAACTCGTTTAATATTGAACTACATAGCACAAACACGATTGCCATTGACGGCGTAGGAATATTTCCTTAAAATTACATGACAAAAAATAGCTGAGAGAAGAAATGCAAAGCTCTGAGGCCATATTACAATATCTGCCGCGCCGCTTCCAGCCATAAAACCGAAACTCTGCCGGCCTCACTCCTGGCCGTCTCGAGCCACATTCCCGTCCGTCTGAACCGCGGCTCCGCCCGCGGAACCAGCCGCCCAGCTGTGTGCTCCGGTAGGGGTGAGGGGAGAGTCACAGCTCTTGTCTATGCCAACGGGCCTTGACCCTGTACCCTGACAGGCACCGATTCCCTGACCCTGTACCCTGACAGATATCGATGCGGCACTCATTTTATTGAGTACCGTACCATACTGTACTTTCTCATGTACGTAGGTACAAGTATATAGGAATAATATACCTAGCAAAAGAGAAATTAATAATAATCTATTGGCTTGAACAGTAACATTTGAAATTAGGAGTCTTTTCTAAACTCGTTAAACAATTCACAGAAATATCACAGTCGATTCTTTAAGACTACACCGCTCACGCAACAAAATATGTGACTCCGGATCCATCTGAGCAAACCATTATTGGCTGATGGTATATAAGGTATCACAGAATAACTTTTAAGACATGTGGGGTTCGGAAATGATTACTTTTTGTTAATAAACATTGAGTGGGAACTTAACATATATGATATTTTTGCCTGTTCTGTGGTCAACTAAATTTGTCCGGTGCTTTTGATACGTATACATATCGGTCACCATAATAATCCGATGAATTGACAATCCAGAGCCAAAAACATAGGGCATTTAGAAATGTTAAAATGATTATTCTTTCCCGTGAACAATCAGTGGCAAATCCCCTATAATTAAGTTACACGAGTGAGGTATTTGAATTCATGACATTATTAAGTTTGCAACTCACCCCGAACTCACCCTGTGTTTTGACAGGTTCACAAACTCTCAGGGGTCACCTACTCACTGATAAAGGTCAATTTGAGATGTTTGACTATTATGTTCAGTTTTGACCTAATCTGAATGTGTTTCATCGTAAACATGTATTATCAGATTTTTATGATATCTAATCGTATGTATCATTTCGAAACATTTTTTTAGTCAAAGCTCAACAATAGAGCCAAAAATCTCAATTTTGTTACGGTCAGTGAGTCGCTTGAGGTTTCGTTTATCAGTCAAATACTAGTAACGTGTGATTTGCCAATTAATTAATTAGGGGGCCCAAGGTTACAAATGTCACTTGCAAAACCCATTGTACTAGATTTCCCTGACATTTTTTTGGCAAAATGTCATCGTCTTTGACCCTTCTGCACGTCTTCTACATTTATTTTGAATCGCTTTGTAGACATATTTGTATTCTATTTCGCCTTATTTTAATTTGTTGGTGTGCCGGGAAGTGGCATCTCTCGCGGGCCATGTCGCACTCACTCCGTAGCCTAAGCGACCCCAGCGCTGCCTAGCGACGCTGTGAAAGAGCGAACGTTTCATTAACATGGTGCGTCTTCAGGCGCACGGCGCGCCGCGGCGTCAGACAACCACTTCCAAAGGAGAAGAAGGTGCGACTCCGCGAATAGGAACTCTCGGGCATCCTCCAACAACAACCTCTAAATTTGAAACATTATTATTATTATTATTATTATTATTATTATTATTATTATTATTATTATTATTATTATTCCATTACATCACGACTTAAGATGTTACGAGTCGGCTGAATAGAAAATCTACTCCAGGTTGCAACCAGCTACCTAAGGAGCAGATTCGGTGACTATCAGTGCCTCTACAATACTTTACGCAAAATGTGGGCTGTTCCAAATAAAGCAATTTCTTGCACTTCCCAGTCTTTTGAATTACCTGGGAGTTTAGACAAGTTCTTACTCAAATTTTGCGGAACAAATCCCAGAGCTCCGATAACTATCGGGACGACCTGTGCTTTTACGCCCCACATTCGGCTGATCTCGATTTCCAAACTCTTGTATTTAAGACGTTTCTCTGCCTCCTTCGTAACGACGTTTTGATCGCAAGGTACCGCAACATCGATAAGTAAACACGATTTTTTCGACAAATCCCGGATAACTATATCCGGTTTGTTTGCCGCTATCGTGCGATCAGTTTGAATTTGTTGGTCGTACAATATCGTACACAATCCAACAGACGTCACCGGTTTTGGTGAGTGTTCGTACCACTTGGGGCATGTGTTTGGAACTTCGAGGGCGGTACAGATCTGCCAGTGGAGGTAGCTACACACCCTGTCATGTCTTTTCAGGTATTCCGTCTTTGCTAGGATTGGACAAGCTGAGACAATATGATCAATGGTTTCTACTTGCTCCAGGCAAATGCGGCATTTATCATCTTGGGAGATTTTGAGAACCGCTTTATCATAATGTCGTGTTCTCAAGGCCTGATCTTGGGCAGCTATTACAAGTGCTTCCGATTCTGGCTTCATTCTTCCCCTTTTAAGCCACATAAATGATTGATCTTTATTGATCTGCACCTTGTCCATTCTTTTTAGGTATTGTCCGTGGAGTGGTTTGTCTCTCCACGATTTCTTTAACATTTTTTGTGTTTCACACTTCATGTTTAGCAGCATCAGAAGTTCAGTGTCTGTGTTATTCGACGTGTCTTGCCTAGTTTTCTTCGCAATGCTTCTAGCTACACTAACAATGCCTCTGTTTCCCATTCTTCGGTCAGATTTCATGACCTGCATCATTAGAGGGTCATCTTGATGGCTGACTACATACTTTCCCATCCCGACAATTGCGTTGTGCCAGGAGGCCTCAATTTGTCTGAGGCCTCTTCCTCCTTCCTTACGTGACACATAAAGTCTATGTATATCAGCTCGAGGGTGGGCAACATGATGCATTGTTAGCAGTTTTCTGGTTTTTCGATCCATGGTGCGAATTTCTTGCTCAGTCCAGTCCACTAGTCCAAAACTGTATTCGGCTACAGGTACCGCCAAACTACCTATTGCAGAAATTTTATTCCTGGAATTCAGAGCGGACTGCAGGACCAGTCTCACTCTCCTATAATACTCCCTACGAATTCTCTCTTTCATTCTGTCATTCGAGATGGTTTCACATTCTTCAATGCCCAGATATTTGTAAGTTTTATCTGGCTCAAGATCTTGAATCACAGTGTGCGTATCAATTTCAATATTCTCAGACGTTGTGAGTTTCCCTCTTTTTAAATTGATTTTTGCACACTTGTCAAGACCAAACTTCATGCAGATGTCATTGCTAAAGTCATTCACGACAGACAGCATTTGGGAGAGAATCGCTTCATTCTTAGCAAACACTTTCAGATCATCCATGTAAAACAAATGTGATACTGGCCTTTCATCACCATGGAGCTTAAAACCAAAGTCAGCTTGCGACAACTGTCTCGATAGTGGGATCAAACTAATGCAAAACAGCAGAGGGGATAGTGAATCTCCTTGAAAAATACCTCTGTTAATCTGAATACTTCTGGTTTCTACTGCTTCCTTTCCGCTGTGGATTAGTAACCTGGTACTCCACGACTTCATACTAGCCTTGCAAAATTCAATAAGTCTAGGATGAAATCGATAGATCTCCAGGGTCTTCAAAATCCAATCGTGTGGTACACTATCAAAGGCCTTTTGGTAGTCAATCCATGCCATGCTCAAATTACGTTTGCGTTTCTTTACATCATTCAAGATGACTTTATTCAGGAGCAAGATTTCCTTACATTATTATTATTATTATTATTATTATTATTATTATTATTATTATTGAAACATTCATTATAGAGGGCGCCAGGAATGTCCCTCCACACCGAGCCGAACCAGGGCCTTCTGTTAAAAACTGCATTTATGTTGGTAGCAACCAGGCAAATCACAGGGAAAGAAGTGAAGGGACAACAGTTACAACGTCTATTGATTATGGTGGGTACGCACTTTATTTTTTCAAGCTGCAGCTCGTGCTACCAACATCATTTCCGTTGCTAGTAATCTCACCCACAAAGCGCCACTGTGGAGAAACTTTCCTGGTGCGCTGTATATTTATTTGAAATTATCCAATGTGGCGGTTAAATGTATTTACAAGGAAGAGATATAAAATAAAAGAGAATGATACAATTATTTCAACATACGAGTTTTGAATAACGGGTAAAATTAAATACCGGATTATAGTTACGTTTGACGAAGTAAAGAAAGTGGAAACCGAAGAAAAAGGTTTGTTGCCCAAAAAAGGGCGTAAATATTGAAATCAGTGATACTGGAGACAAAAATACTATGAGCATATCGAACAAAAACTACGATGAAAGCAAAATAGTAGACAAACAACATGTACAGAAGACGTTTCCACGTCCAATAAACGCCACGTTAAATAAATTGTAATTAACGTGATAATAAAACATTTTAGAAATGAATAACTGGGTCCAAATATTTATTTTCAGCCTAAATGATAAGGATTAGGCATGAATCACTAACATTATGTTATGTAAATATATTAAATAACTAATAATTACAGCAGTAATTATCGGTTTAGATTAATAATAACTGCATTGCAGCAGTTCCAATCCATCAAATCAAGGGTACGTTGCTTGGAAGACTAACAAGCGAAATGCGTTCTCTTCCGAACATTCATCTCCTGAGAATTCCGTCGGTGCAGATTAATCAACGTCTTCCACCACACTCTCGCGCTTCCACCATGCTCTCGGGGAAACATGTTGACTCGGGTTGCACCGTTGCTCCAGCCAAACTTCATTTCGCCAGCTGCCAGAACCCGCAACGGGGCAGAGATCGTGGGGTTCCCCATGCTCTGGGGTGGAGGGGGCCCTCCGCTCTCAATTGGGTCAAAAGGCCAAGACTTGGAAAACAACCTCCTACAACTTTAATAATTTTGCTTCTAATAAATGTTCTTGTAAGTACCCTTGTTATAATTGTTTTTCGAAAGTTTTATTACCATAAAATTGAAACATTTTAAATCATTTTCTGTATTAAACTGCTATTTCAAATGTTACTTGATTATAAGTTATTCCAGAAGGCAGTGATAAGTTGGGGCTGAATGAAAGGTTTCCATTTTTCGGTTGTAATTTTGAGTAATATTTCCCTTTTTCGTAATTCCTGTGATTTAAATTATCCTTTCAAATCATGTAATGTGTTTATTCGTGAAATAGTCACACTAAATATCACTCGAAGTGCTGTGCTAGCCGGTAAATTCACTCCTCGCTACGCGAGTCGTGAATTTACCGGCTAGCACAGCACTTCTCGTGATATTACTTATGGCTATTTCACTCATATCTGTCCGCGTCGTAAGTAGCCAATGGTAAGCAAGGATATATTCAAATTAAACCAATCCCAGATGTTTATCGCTGTCAGTTTGTTTACCTTTTTTATCGCTGTAAAACCTTCGTTTACCTTTTTAAGATAACGACAGCAATTGTTTCAGCTCCAAAATAGCTTATGTGCATCAATATAATTTTAAAATGTGTCGTTTTGGTCATGTTTAAAACTCTGAAATAGAATCTATTATTAAAAATTCAGTGCCGAAAAGCAGCGAAAAGAACAGAGAAAGCGTGTGAAAGCAATTTCAAGAATTTTGTGAAGAAAGAAAATACAAATGGACAGCACAAACTACAATGAGGAATTTACACATATTTTAAGCCATTAATATACAAAGATTAGATGGTGAAGAGTACAAAGAATATGCTATCAAAACAATGTGCAATGTTACATAAAAAATTATTCAGGAAAATACTTTAATGAGTGCACACGTGTGTTCAATCCATTCGAAATCGACGAATTCCGCTGCTAATTAATCTTGTACTTTTTCCATTTCAAATACTTCCACGGAAGGCCAAGACTTGGAAAACAAGACACCACAACTTTAATGATTGTGCTTTTAATAAATGATCTTGTATGTAGCCTTGTTATAATAGTTTTTCGAAAGTTTTATTACCATAAAATTGAAACATATTTGAAATCATTTTCTGATTAAACTGTTATTCAAATGTTACTTGATTATAAGTTATTTCAGGAGGCAGTGATAAGTCGGAGCTGGATGAAAGGTTTTCATTTTTTGGTTGTAATTTTGAGTAATATTTCCCTTTTTCGTAATTCCTGTGATTTAAATTATCCTTTCCAATAATTTAATACATTTATTCGTGAAGTAGTCGCACTAAATATCACTCGAAGTGCTGTGCTAGCCGGTAAATTCACGACTCGCTACGCGAGTCGTGAATTTACCGGCTAGCACAGCACTTCTCGTGATATTACCTATGATAATGAATAATGAAATGAACACATACAAACCTACAGAAACACACACAACACAACCAAGCCGTAGGTGGGACTAGGTCCCGCGATCCTTTGGTCCGAGACCGCTACGACACTATTGCTGTAACGATCTTGGCTTGTGGATCGACAAAAAGACGTTCATTTAATGTTGATTTCTTTTTATTCCAATACTTTGAACATAAGAAAAATGCGTCTTAAATATCGGGATAGATGTCCCAGAGCATTAACTGATGTCACTGCAGTCCCTCTGGTCGGAAGGTCCTAGGTTCGAGTCCCAACGGAGGCAGAATTTGCGACACTAGATTGTCAACTAGGCCGAATTTAGTCACGTTCTGGTGGAGAATTCTAGTTGCCAGCTTCTCTGATCGATAGTGTTCCCTGTTTTCTCCCATCAACACCAGGCGAATGACAGTACTCTAACAAACGAGCCACGGACAGCGCACGATCATTCCTACCTCTTCCTTGTCCTATCCTCTCCCCTCATACACACACTAACAAGCACTATACTACGACACATGTCGGGAGACCGGTCGGAAGCTTAGAGCTTGTTCGGGCTGGGGCGGCACCTGATAGGGGAAAACCTTGCTAGCAGACGGTAGGTCGGTGCCGGATCTCGCCATCCAGCGGGGAAAGACCACTGCCGCCTCCCGAGAGAACACATGCACTGCACTTACGGGAAGAATAACCGTATTAATTGATATCGTGGCCAATCAGTCGTCTTGAATGCTTGTTTGGAGTCCCTTCGCCCCCTGTGGGTGCACGTTGGTCGCACTGCCCGGCACTGCGCAGTGCGCAGGGGGCGCAGATAATCTCGTCGACGCTGAGCTAAGCCGCTTACAGCAGTGACAGTGACGCCCTCTTGAGGTGGCCCAAGTTTGCGCCCGCCCGCCCGGGAACGGCTTTGAGGAATTTTGCCCGCAGGCATCGCTCTCAAGTGGAATTAGGTTGAGCGAGTTTCAGTTTCCATCAGCGATAGATGGATTTCATTCTCAGTGGATTAATGTTGTTATTTGAAGCTAAATAGTCATTCTGCGTAATTCGAGTTGTATTCACCGCGGAATATTCTCTCATCAAGTGTTATTGGTGCCAACGTTTCAATTGCTTTAGACATCTTGGAGAATGTTTAAGGTGTTCTCTCAAATTTGATATAAATCGAATGCAGAATATTATTGTCACGTAGTAATAACAAATTACCAATTCTTCTCTACTATATTTTATTAAATTTATTACTGTTACATTGTATTGTATAAGGTTTTTTCCTTCTTGACCAAGATAAAAAAATCTGTAACCAGACAATTTTATTCCTTTGTGTCTGCATAATATTTAACTTAAAATAACAATGCACATAACTTGTGTGAATTTTTATTTTGCTTAGATGAAAGATTAATAAAAACCTTTGAAGCTCAATCGATTCAGAAATGCGTGAATAAAGGAAACAAAGAACGTTTTGATAAAGTAATTCGAATGCATCAGTAGTTATTCCAGCAACAAGAGTAGGTTACATATTGCAGATATTAACAGTATACACTGTCCGATTCCACTTTGTTTGTACTAAACAAATAGATTTTCAGAACACTCATTTTCAATTTCAGAATCCCTGGCATTTTTTTATCAAACGTTTGAGAGTTATTTTATGACAGTTTCATCTGATACTCAATATTTTCTTATATTTTTCATTCTTAATTATGAAAGAGTAGTAGTAGAACAGCAAATCGTTCATCAGAAATAAAAATGGATGAAGGAATGCGTCACATTCGGCGGTAATTATCCTCGTAGTGGTTTTAAGCACACATCAATGTAACCAGGCTCATTGTCTTGAAATTTCAAGCAAAACCCTGACTTGAAACTCTGACGGACTCATCAATTGGACAACTCTAACCTAAGTGGTCTCCTGACAACACCCGCCGCGGGGCTGTTACGCAATGGCGGGCCGCCGCCGCCGCCTCCGCCGCGCACGGGCGGCGCAATGCGCAGACGTAGAAAAATCGCCCGCGGCGCCGCGCCGGTCCGCGGGGTGGGAGGGGGCGGAGACAAATGAAGGGCGGCGGCGAAAGATGAATGCCGCGCGAACTTTCCGCAGCGCCCCTGTGGCGAGGAGGTCGGCGACAGATCGGGTTAATGAACGCGCCCCCTCCTGCCCGAGCGCGGTCGCTCATCTATCCCGCCCCCCCCCTCCTCCCGCCCCGCCCCCCCCACCACGCCCCCGCGCCGCACCAACCCTGGCCGTCTGCTCCCGGAGGCTACGGCGGAGCCGCTTATACGGGAACGCGCTTCTTTCGTGGAGCAGCCGAAGTGTCCTTCGTTTTACTTGCTCAGCTCAGGAAACTTTCACGAGAGGATAGTTTCCCTAAGGGAAGGATTTCTGGGGATGAGAGATTATCTACGATGCTGTTATGAATCGGTATGTGTATATTCCTTTACCCTGAGGGTGGTAGCTTAACTCGCACCATGTCGAGCGATCACCCGGGGCTCACTGAGTCTTTTATCTAGTACAGGGGATTGTATAACAAGTTTGTTTCTATACTCCGAAATTATGCAAAGGGTAATATTTAATTACAAATGAATTATTTTTGTTTGTAAAATACTATATAAAATAATACATTCATATACATATATTAAGTATATATTTGTAGATAATAGGTATGTACTTAATGTAGATAATAGGAGTGTACTCCCCATTCACCCCTTTTCTCTAAGACTAAAAGGGATGACTATTTTGTTGTAGGCTGTTTGTTTGTATGAGGTTACGTGCCATATTTTATCACCCAAATGGGAAAACGAGCGTTTCATCACTATTGCTCTTAAACCGTTACAGCTTCAAAAAAACTTAAACAGCTCACTTCAGGACATGAACAACACGTAAGTTTGGAATAAAAGAGAAACTTTTTTGACTTTTTCTCCATCACACTTGTCAGGCGACCATTTAGAGCTTGTCTAGGCTGGGGCGAAATATCGCTAAGGGTAATACCTGGAGAGGAACATTTCTTTTACAATTGACAGGTATATATCTTTTAAAATCACTTCCTACGAGTATATCTCCCTTCTCAAATCTACATGCTGCGTATTTTATTGACACTTAATAATAAAATGCAAGTTCTTTAAAACCACGCGGTATTCTTTTATGCCGATTGCTCAATGAATTGAATAAAAGCATTATCATAAATTATGAGGCTAGCTGACTCTGATTCACCGTAACTGCTCAATGTTCTCATATTTATCTTGATAATTCAAATTTTGACGGAAATTGATAGTAAGCAAATAAACTTACATCGTTCATCTAAACATAACCTGTAAGTTGCTGTATATTCTCTCGTAAGTTAAACGAAAACATTCTGAAGAAACTCCTCATTAAAATAGACCAAGAAGTTTGCAACAATGTTTGCGTCAGAGCCTCAGGGTACAGACAAATCACAAAGTGCCAACAAATAAAAACACAGATGCATTTTAATAGTCTACAGTTATGGTGATTTATTGTTGATTTGCTGGGTTGAGAACACCATCAACTTGAAATGAAATTATGAAATTTGTGTAAATGAAAATTTCTACATGATGCAGAGAAAGACGACTCCTTGCTTATCAGCTCAGCAGTACTTCTCTCCTACGTCGCGTCGTGGCTTGTAAATTGCTTCTTCCAGGGGACGCGGCCGGGCGAAACACACCGACGAGTGATGCGCTCAGCGTTCTCATTTTAGGGCACTCATTCCTGGTTAAATTTTGTGTCCTTTGAACAAGTTTCCACAACTACCAAACATAATATTGCACGGCGCAAACGAAACACATAGGCAAAATATAAACTTCTAAAGTTTAAATGTTGAATTACCAGAGATCGCTACAGCCTTCTACGATCCTTCCTTACCAGGTTCGAACTTCATCTAGTATCGTGTTTAGCTACTGTATGTCTGTGGTTAAGTTGGAGACATGGGCTGGAGTAAAACAAACTGTACTCGGTTCGTACCGAAGCTCACTTCACTTCAGTTAGTCCAGCCACGGTGTAAGATACATAGGTGTGTCAACTAGCCGCCTTTGGGGCAAATTTTCTGAAGCCAGTTTGAGGCTAGTTCCTCGCTTGTGCGTACGGTGCGCACGATAGGTTTGGGTCACGGTGTTAGATATACATCTTAAGCTGACATCTTAAACTGTGAATTGACACAGTTTTACAAAACATTTCCTAACCATTTTGATAACCGTTCGCTTTAAACTTTACCAATTTCGCCGTGAAGTGACAAATCACTGACTTGAAATTAGAAATCAGCTGGCCACAGAGCTGTCGAATGGATCACGACCAATCACGACCTTGCCAAATGAGACCCAAAGATTGCAGAGATTATATGCGAGAACTGTGAGAACTAACCTCACAGAAGCTTCAGTTTTAGACTGAGAGTGAACACACCTATGTATCTTACACCGTGGTCCAGCGCAGCTTGGCAGCTCCTTTCTGGTCGTCTCAACTGTACCTCTCTCCTACCTCGCTACGTGCCGCGTACATCCCCTTCCCCGCGGCCGGGAGCGAGCCATAACGACGAGTGACGCGACCGGCACGAAACTCTTTAAGTGGCGTCGCCCATAATTCTTGTGGAGAGGCACCTCCTCCTCCCTTCCGCTGGCGCTCGGTGATTGAGAAGTAGCGCTCATCTCCGTAAAAACAAGGCGCTCGGCGGCGCCGCTTTACATAATTAGCAGCAGCAGCAGCAGCGACAGCGACAGCGGCGAGATGGCGAAGCAGGAAGACGGAGGAGCAAAGGACACGCTCCGAGGGCAAGGACGAACGAAGGGAGGAAGGGACGAGGGTAGAAGCTTCGGGGTGAGTGACACGAGGTGGCTCTCGGGCATGTTCACATTACGCGAGGAGATTTCCAGGAACATTCTTCGTCACCGTAAAGAGGTGAGCTTTGCACCGTGAAAGTGTTGCGGCCGAGGCTAAAATGTTGGATATCACGTTGGTGTTTCAAGCATTGCTCCTTCACGCACAATCTTGTACATCCAAACAGGAAAAAATAATTGTTTTCAAAGTTATATTATGTATACAAAGGGTCGGAATAAATGCTACAAGGTTCTAGAGTTTGAATGAGCAGAGGTTGAAAATGCTAAAAAAATGTCTATTTTTGCTAAAAAAAAAAGTTGTGGTAGAAAATCTAATTGTATGAAGTTCAACATCAGGGCAAATGGCATGAGTAACAGGTACACAAATGGAAAATTATTGTGAAGAATCAAGTGGCATTTGATAAGATTATTTCACTAATGTTGATACAATTACATTTACAAATAAATTTTAATTGCCATAAATTCGATAAATTTATATCGTTTTGAAGGCTTTTACAAAAGGAAAAATACACTAATAAAACTGTTGCGTGCTATTCAATGAATTCATAAAATTTTAGCAATTTCCTGGCCAAGAGGGTTGCTCAGAAAATGAAAAATTCAGAATGTTTGTATATGAACATCAAATTTATTACATTTGTTAAAGGAGAACAATACCTTGGAATAAAATGTACAGGAAATGAATCTTAAGAAACATTAATAAATTATTTGAATGTAGAATCATGGAAGACAATTTTGAATTGGTATATTCATGTTACATTTGAAACTATTGTAATGCTTGCATACGTAATTAATTCCCGATATTATTTAGACTGTGATAATCATTATCGCAGATAAGGTTTTAAAGCCGAAGCACTTGTATACCCTGTTGTTTGAGGGATCGATTCACTAATGTTTCGTTAAGCGTTGCTTTGCCAAGCTGGCTCAAACTGTATGCTCTAAATTTAAGTGAGGTCACCAGTTCTCTTGCGGCGATCTAGCGGCGCGGCTCAGCAAAGGGGTTTCGCGCGTCTTCTGCTAATGTTGGCAACGCCAGAAAGTAAATACATCAACGTTCTGCACTTTCTTTGGCACAATTATCTCCATGGTTTTGACGTTGTTTGTAATATTTCGTTGACCACCATCATTTGGTTCTGTCCTTATAGTGTGGGAATTTGTTTGTTTAGTTGTTACTGATTTTGAGATGGAAATGGAAAAGCGCAATCGAAGTGTAAAATTCTCAAACGCTCCAACACCAATAATATCGAAAGGCAAAAGCGAGTCCAAAATCAATTTCATTGAAGTCTTCAAGGAAATTTGCTCTCTCTCGGGTCCATTTAGTTCGTCTAGGTGGAGAAATTCTATCTTTAAAAGCGTGTTCGTCGTCACAGAATGCAATTGCATGTAACATTTCCGACATGTTTCTTTGATCTTTTTAAGCAGGCTTACGTCCTTTAAACGGTCGTCCAGCTAGCGTTTATGTAAAAAGCTTATTTAATACTAAGGGAAGATTACGAAGAGTGGTGAGACGCTGTTTTGATCTAAACTCGCTTATTTCTGCTAGAGCCTCGCTTAACAATCTTAAGCGGACTTGGCGAAACCCGCCTTTAATATTCTTTATCGATTCTTAATGTTTACCGTCCAGTTATTAAAAATGTTAACGATCTCCTGGATGAAAGTATCGCCCAGAAGTTCATAATTTTAACTCTGCGTTGGCCGACCACTTCCAGACAGACCCCATCACCCATACTCTTAATATAAATGACTCTTATTTCAGTAGTTTTATACTTTCCGTGTATATTTTTACTCTTATAAATTTTCACATAATATTCAGTATTTTAAATTTTTTATTTTAATTAATAAATCATTAAAAGTATGTTATCTGAATTCTGTCCTGAGCTCTCAAAATTATTTGATATTTTTTCTTTACAATGATTACTAAGCTGCGGATTTCTGATTATTTGCCTATTTTTATCCTTCAATCAAAAATGCAGTATTTTAGATTTCTTATTCATTTGAATAATAAGATGTATATAATATAATACTACTAATGCTTCAAAATTATACGTAACCTAAAATGTTGCATTTTTTAATTGAACGATTAAAATAGGCAAATAAGAAAAATATGCAGCTTAATGATAACAAATAGTAATTGTTACGTTTTTGACATAACATCAGCTCCATTTTATAGACGGCATAGTGCTTTTCTACGCATTTTTCTGTTTTTATTATTGGAATAAAATACAAATTTAATTCTTTCATTTTATGTCGGTTGTAGTTGTATTTCGCTTAAAAGAAAATATCGAAACTTGACGAAACAGAAAAGGTAATAAAATGAAACGCTACTATTCTCACCCTGACTGAAACCCAACATTCGCCGCGCATTCCTTCTGGATGTACCAGACGGGAATCACTTCAGTTTTCTGTA
>JAHLJT010000946.1:0-11428 GCA_031308135.1 Acheta domesticus
TTTAAGAGCTTCTCGAGTTTGTTGGAATTTTGCCCAAAAAGCATAAAAGCGAAGTGAACATTTGAGTCGTACCGAAAACTTTACTTCACTTTCACCAGATGGATCATTTCTTCGTCGCATAGTATTCACATTTAATGTTGACAATTTTACATGAATACTGAATCTTTCTGTGCAAACACTTATTAAACAGGGGCGATATGATTATCATCTTGTCCATGCTGTATCTCTCATCTTAATATCCATTCCTCACAAACAGCGCATCATACATGTTTCTCTCATTTCAGAAACACCTTTCATATGAAATTACTAACAAGTCAGAATTTTTGACGAAAATAACAAGACCTCTACTCGTTTGCGAGTTGTAATACAACTCGTTTCGCGATGTCGTGTGAATACATCGGAGCCATCTGCAGACAGGGTGTAAATCTATATGAAACTGATTTCATTCCTCGACCATGAGATATGCTAAAGAATGTAATTGGTGGAGTTATTGGGTGGCTGTACGTCAAAACGCTTTCTCCATCAAAACTTCAATAGCAGGGCAGCTCATTTTTGGGTTGCTGCAGGGAGGATGGGAGTGGTGACATACTTGTGCTGCACAGTTTGAAGGGGGCAGTGGGCTCAAATTATAACTAGTTATTCTACAAAACAGCACATTCCTTTTAGCATTATTTGTGGCGGGTGCTAGTAATACTGTAGTATTGCAACTTGTATCCAATAATTCTTCAGACTTCTCTTGAATCACTCTTCACAAAGCGAGATTTTAAAAAAAATCTTCAAATTGACACTTGAAAACTGAAAGCTCAAAACTTGAATAAAATTAAACTGGAGTCATAAAATTCACTGTATTGTGTGAAATTAGAAAAAAATTTAAACAAAAAATTTGCGAGAATTTGAAACAAAATTGTTTATTATTTACAGATATTAGTAAAGATTTCTCTAAAATTTAGAGAAAAAATTTAATATAAGAAAAGCCCAATAATTAATGATTTGAAGATTAATAGATGCATTAAGTGAAATTGTAATAAATTCAATACGAATTGTACAGCAAAGGCTCGACAAAAATTGAAACTTTGGCAATTTTCGACAAATTATATTGTAGTTCTCACCGCGCATGTTTTTCTTCAAAATATCCTTTGTTCTTTTTATGTGGAAATACGTTAGCCAGGGGCGGGATTTCGGATCTTTTATTGGGGGGGCAAATTTGGGCGCTATTATAAATATCAAAATATTCGTTTACATGCTTTAAGTTAATTAATTGTGCTGCAATTATACACATTGCTTTCAATTTTGTTAATTATTATTGAATGTTATTAATTATATTAGTTGCACACAGCGGTGAGATTCCGCATTGTTACTTGAACGGTCCGAACTGTTAATTCAACGATACATTTTTACTTTCCCGTATACGTACGTATACACGGAGTGATATACGTAGTATAGGGAAAGTTATGTAATGCTGCGCGAAAAAATGGCCAATTTTCGGCGGAAAAAAATTAATTGCCGGGCCGTGAAAAGGAACTAGTGGTGCTACAGAATGGCACAGACTTTCCCGTATTAGTTTTCTATTTCCTTGGGTCTTCGCTAGCTATTCGGAATTGCCACATACTCTTTCTTGCCAGCTACCATCTATCACCGCCAAAAGTACATTTTTTTGTCATTTTCTTAATTTTTCGGTTTCCTATTGGTAGAACGGAAATATTAATTTTAGAATATTAAAGAACACAAAAACCTAGTCATAAATGGCAATTTTCTTTTAAAAATTATGTGCCGTTTAAGAGAAAATGGCGTTTTAGCGCTACTAAAAATGCGAAATTTGAAGCTCATTTTCACAGAAAATTTTTGAGTTTTCAAAATACTTTATTTGAAGTTATTTGAAGCACTTACACTCACAAATATAATAATCTTTACAAATTGCTGGTAATGTGCATATTAAAGATGTGAGAGATCTTTCAAAAAATTACATTTATGTAATTTTTGAAAAAACAAAAAAAACTCAAAATAAACTTTACGCTATACTAAAGAGTGTAATTAGCACTATCCGTTACAAAAGTTTCAAGAAAAAATTTGCAGCCATATATGAGAAAATGGCGTTTGAGCGTTTCTGAAAATGCGAAATTTGAGCTACTTTTCACAGAAAACGGTTGTGTTTTCGAGAAACTTTACTTGACATTATTTAAAGCACATGTACTCGTAAATATAATAATGTGAAAAAATCGCCGCTAATGTAAATATTAACGACGTGAGAGACAAGTAAAAAATTTACATTTTTGTAATTTTTGAAAAAACCAACCGATAGAGCAATATGGCTTTTATGTCATCTGATAGAGTACATTTACCACTATCCCTACCAAAAGTTTAAAGAAAAAATTTGGAGCCGTTTTTGAGAAAATCTTGTTTTTGTAATTTTTTAAAATTGCACATATTGCACGCAATATTGCACGAAAACTACTAAAATTTTGAAAAACATTTACATGACCTTTATGAAAGAACTCAATATGCAGAACAAATTTTATTTGAAGAAAAATCTCTATCTTCAATTTTGTAGTTGGAGAAAGACGCCGAAAAAATTCAAACTTTCACAATTTTCGAAAATTCAGAGTTATACGTGAAAATCGGACCTATGCCATGTTAATAAGTGTATTTTACTCTATTCATACAAGAAATTTAAAGAAAAAATTTGGAGCCGTTTTTGAGAAAATTTTGAAAATCCCCGGGGGCTTCATATAAAGTACCCCCAAATTTTGAAGAATCTTTTTCAAAATCTCAAAGCTTCGACTAGAATCAGATCGACCGGGGAATATCCATTTTGGAAGAAATCGTACGTATGGTTTAGGCGCTAGCAGTGTTCACAGACGGACAGACGGACGGAGTACAAAATTATTTATTGTGGTACAAAATTAGTAGACAAATAGAAGATAATAATTGGCTAGTTGGATTTGAATTTGTGACTAGTGTGGGTGGCTTGGCAGGCACTTTTGTTTCATGCCACACGCAATTTTTTTCTGTTTTTCGATTGCATTATCTCCGTTGGGGGACCAGATAAATTTTTGAAACAAATACTCCTGAAAGGTCACTATAGTAGCAAACCGCTGTATACATTTCAACTTCGAAGTGTGACTCCAAGGGGATTTAAAAAATTCGTCAATATGTGCAAAAAGTGTATCTTTTGCAACCGTTTTTTAATTGGTTATAGGTGAGTACAAAATTTTTAATTGTGGTACAAAATTAGTACATAATTAGTAGACAACAATGGGTTAGGTGATTTTGAATTTCTGAAAAGTGGGGGTTGTAGGTTGACGTCAAGCTAGCACCCCCACTTTTGAATGTCGTTTTTTATTGGTTTATAGTTGAGTACAATTTTTTTATTTTGGTACAAAATTAGTACATAGTTAGTTCAAAATTATAGGCTAGTTAATTTTGAATTTCTGACAAGTGGGGGTTGCAGCTTGACGGAGGTCCGGCTCTTGCCGAGTCGGCAATGCCGACGGCCCTTTGCTCTCGACTCGTCTTTTTGATGAACCCTGATTTACAGTGTAGTACAAAAGGCGTTTAATAAAAGTAAATATATTCCATTTTAATAAACGAAAATATATTAAGCGAGAGAACAAATGGCCATCTTACAAGACGCCGTACTATTCAGCCCATTCACTAAGTTCATGTGCACGAATAAAGTTACAGGAAGTAAATCGATTCAAGCGAAAACAATGTTATCAGAATATTATCGGAAATATTATGTTGGTATTGTCTTGGCCCAATTCACGTTTCTTTCGAAAGAGAAATACACAAAAATAACTGACTTCGACCCACTTCTAGACAAAAACCTGTAATATACGCCGGTAGTTCTTAGCGATCTCGCACCGAAGGATCGCGGGTTCGACTCCCGCCTTGGGCATGGTTGCATTTCTATTCGTCCTTTCACCCCCTATCATCACCATATCATTTCATCTTCACAGTTACCATAACGTCACAGTTAACAAATAACAAAAAACAGACATGCAATTCCATGAAATCCCGCGGTCTAGTTATTAGAATCGAATAAAGATACATAATTATTAATGTCAAATTTTGTGTGACGGTACACTTAAACTTTACACATTAATATATTTTTTGACAAAACATATGTAAAAATTTTGCTTTCACTATTTTGTTCTTGTTTCTGAATAAAATAATTACATGAATGTAGCAATTTTTCACATGTTAAGTATAAAATTGAATATTGAAATTAAATTATTTGAGGAAAGTGACGATCAAATAATTTTCTTTACAAATAATGATCAGTGTTAAGTATTAGAATTAAATGATTGAAGTATTTGAATTGTAATTAAAATTTACAGTTTTAATGACATACAAATTGCGTGCATTGAAGTACATAAATATTAGCTACGCAATGTTAAATCGACGAGATAAAAACATTCGACATTCTGGAAAGTGGACAAAACTGTCAGTTTGCCGAACTTTACCATGCACGAACTTTAACGATTCATAGCAATAACAAACCTTTTTTTAAATTATCGTAGTAAAAGTTGCTCTGTTGTCCCAAAAAAACCAAAAAACTTTTTCGTTATAAAAACCTTTTTGTTATAATAATACAACCGACATTAGATTAAAACAACAGATTCCCATTATAATAACAGAGAAGGGAAGTTATTATCAGTGGCCTAGCGTGATCATTTTCCTGGGTAGGGTGCAAAGCAGATTAACGTATTATTGACACTCCTCTGTCGTCATTAACGAAGAGATGTTATTCTTTTCGATTACCCAGGGGATACTAGAATACGTGAGTCAACGGCCACCGAAGTTTGCTATTTTGCTATAACTTCTAGGAGAACAAGTATCTATGAGATTGTCGTCTGGTAAAGTCACATTTCCTTCAGTAAACAATAACGCTTGTATTATTCATTAGCTATTGATTAAATTCTAATTTGAACTAATGCGATGAACTAACATTAATTTCTCACCTGTCAGATACAAGAGCTGAAATTTTCTTACTTTCTTGATCTGGCTCGTTTCACTATAATAAAAGCTCGTGCGTTCGCAGTACTGCAAGAACTCAACTGAGCTCTTATTCTTATGACGTCGCAGAGATGTCATCGTCACCTATACCGAAAGCCCTCTGACTGAGGACTAGGACAGTGGTCCGCATTCATGTTGGACAAACATTTATTTCACAGCCCGCAAAAACAATTTAAAATAAGAGAACCATATGGGTGGACAACAGGCTTATTATAATTAACTACTGATTTATTTGTGCTCTCTTTGTCCCTGTCACTCACGGCTGTCGTTAAGACATTTTTAATTTTATTATTAATAATAGAGTATTTATTTTGGTCTATAAGAAAAATCCTAAGAATCAACTTTCCACGCCATTTACAAGACATTTCTCATCCCAAGTGTGAATTAAACGAATTACGTGTGAATAGTACCGATTATAATGAATCGTACCGCAAGCCGCCCACTGTTTCCTGACACCTCTTTCAGCGCCTGTGAGGTTGGTCATTCCGATAAGCTGGGCTGATTTATGTGGTGGTGTGTGTGTGAGTGAGTGTCGGGGCGTGAGAAAGCCCGCCACTGACCCCACTGATCTACAGTGCCGAAAGGACACGTACTGTGGATGCGTTGAGGGCTCCGAAAGAACAGAGACTTCGTTCTCTCTTTCGCGTAAGTTTGAAACTGAGTAGGAAGTACAAGCTGTCAAACCTACCATGATTTTACGCATGAAACTGTTTAATTTCTAAGTAAATATCATTTAAAAGTAAAATATAATTGAAGGATTTGTTTTTAATACGGGATATTCACAGTAACGCTGAACATTATCCCGCGCGTTTTATAATATTGAACTAAAGTTTGCCAATTTATTTAAGCAGTATGGTATTATCTTAGCTAATAAAATTATTATTCCCTTAATTATTATTAAAATTCTTCTGAAAATACAGAAAAAGTAATTTTTTTTACATAAACTTGAATGCAATGTCTAAATATATTTTTTAAATATGTCCCAACATTGGGGGGGCAGTTGCCCCCCCCTTAGCCCCCCCGAATCCCGCCTCTGAGTATAGATAGATAATTTGAATAGTAGTATAACACTATCTTGTTCACATACACCCGTCTTCCTTCAAATATTCAAAAAATTGTTTGAAGTATTACTCAAATATCGATTACCGTTTGGAACCGATTTCAAAAAGAAAATGGAATATTAGTGATATTCACTACAATTAATTCAATCTCCTCACATTTTATTTTAGATATCTGTTACTTCTAAGATCTTCCGTTATCATTCCACTATTGAAAGAATGAGCAGAGATTACGCACGAGGTCTTTTATCCTAAGGCTCGATTTTCACTTTCCCGTATACGTACGTATATACGGAATTGTTTACGTATTATAGGGAAAGTTATTTAATGCTGCGTGAAAAAAACGGCGGATTTTCAGAAGAAAAAAATCATTGCACGGGCCCTGATAACGAAAAGGAATAAATCTAGTTGCTAAATTAAGAAAAAAATCCCCCAACTAGTGGTGTAGCCAGAATCCCTCTTTTGTGGGTCCTTGATACCGAAAAACCAATTGGAAAGCAAAACGTTTGTCTGTCCGTCCGTCTGTGAACACTACTAGCGCCTAAACCATGTATGTTTTTGTGTTGGTGTTTTTTCAATGAATAAGCCCCTGTCGATCTGACGCGTCAAAGCTTTGAGATTTTGAAAAGGAATCTATAAAACATAGGGGTACTTTATATGAAACCCCCCGGGGATTTTCAAAATTTTCTCAAAAACGGCTCCAAATTTTTTCTTTAAATTTCTTGTATGAATAGAGTAAAATACACTTATTAACATGGCATAGGTCCGATTTTCACGATTAACTCTGAATTTTCGAAAATTGTGAAAGTTTGAATTTTTTCGGCGTCTTTCTCCAACTACAAAATTGAAGATAGAGATTTTTCTTCAAATAAAATTTGTTCTGCATATTGAGTTCTTTCATTAAGGTCATGTACATTTTTTCAAAATTTTAGTAGTTTTCGCGCAATATTGCGTGCAATATGTGCAATTTTAAAAAATTACAAAAACAAGATTTTCTCAAAAACGGCTCCAATTTTTTCTTTAAACTTTTGGTAGGGATAGTGTAAATGTACTCTGATATGACATAAAAGCCATATTGCTCTATTCTTTTTTTTCAAAAATTACAAAAATGTATTTTTTAACTTGTCTCTCACGTCGTTAATATTTACATTAGCGGCGATTTTTTACATTATTATATTTACGAGTAAATGTGCTTTAAATAATGTCAAGTAAAGTTTCTCGAAAACTCAACCGTTTTCTGTGAAAAGTAGCTCAAAATTCGGCATTTTCAGAAACGCTCAAACGCCATTTTCTCATATATGGCTGCAAATTTTTCTTGAAACTTTTGAACGGATAGTGCTAATTACACTCTTTAATATGGCGTAAAGTTTATTTTGGGTATTTTTTGTTTTTTCAAAAATTTCACAAATGTAATTTTTTGAAAGATCTCTCACATCTTTAATATGCACATTACCAGCAATTTGTAAACATTATTATATTTGTGAGTGTAAGTGCTTCAAATAACTTCAAATAAAGTATTTTGAAAACTCAAAAATTTTCTGTGAAAATGAGCTTCAAATTTCGCATTTTTAGTAGCGCTAAAACGCCATTTTCTTAAAAACGGCACATAATTTTTAAAAGAAAATTGCCATTTAGACGAGGTTTTGTGTTCTTTAATATTCTAAAATTAATATTTCCGTTCTACCATAGGAAACCGAAAAATTAAGAAAATGATCAAAAAATGTACTTTGGGCGACGATAGATGGCAGCTGGCAAGACAGTGTGGCAATTCCGAATAGCTAGCCAAACCCAAGGAAATAGAAAACTAATACGGGAAAGTCTGTGCCATTCTGTAGCACCACTAGTTGATCTCAAAACGGCTTGTCTCCTTGATAGAATTCACCTGGTTAATCCCATTTTCCAAGTAAAGTAGCTGAAGATAATTTTTAAAATGTTTTCGTACTTTCGGACAAATTTGAAAAAGTGGTGCAACAGAATTTCACCGACTTACTCGTAGTAAAGTATTCTAATTTCCTTGTTCTATGCCAGCTTTACCATCTTGCCCCATCTTCTTCCCAGCTGTTATATATCGCCACCCACAATACATTTCTTAAAGTTTTCTCATTATTCGGTTTCCTAGTAGTAGATTCGTAATATTACTTTTAGAATATTAATGAAGAGTAAAACATCCTCCTATATGGCAATTTTCATTAATAAACTTGGAGCCGCTGTTAAGAAAATGGCGTGTAAGCGTTACTGTAAATGCGAAAATTGAAGCTCTTTTTTACAGGAATATTCCGAGTTGCTGGTGGGAGATACCTGGTTGGGAAAGAACCCCGCAAGCCGACAGGTAGATAGGTCGGTGATTTAGAGCTTGTTCCGGCTGGGGTGGTGCCCCGCTGGTGGCAGATACCTGGTTGGGGAAAACTAGTAGACGGAAGGTCAGCGCCGGATCTCGCCATCCAGCGGGGAACATCACCTCCACCTCCCGATTAAATAAACACGCCCTACACTTGCGGTACTAAAGACCTCCGTAGTTGACGTGCCCGAAATCACTACCAATAAATCAAAAATGACTCCAAATGTTTTCCTTAAATTAATTGTAAGAATAAACTAAAATATACTTATAAAGGTGGCATAGATCTCATTTTCATTATTGACTCTAATTTTTGGAAAATTGCAAAAATCCGAATTTTTTTCGGTGTCTTCCCTACAACTGCAAATTTGAAGATAGAAAATTTTCCTTAAATAATATTTGTTCTCCATACTTAGTTCTTTCAATACGGTCATGTACATTTTTTTAAACTTTTAGTTTTCGCGCAATATTGCGTGCAATATGTGCAATTTTTAAAAAACTACAAAAACAAGATTTTCTCAAAAACTGCTCCAATTTTTTTCTTTTGAAAAGAATAGTGCCTAATGTACTCTATGAGATGACATAAACGCCATAATGCTCTATTCTTTTGTTTTTTTTCAAAAATTACAAAAATGTAATGCCTTTCATTTCGTAAAATGTTTCATTAACGGCGATTTGTTCACATTATACATTTAGGAGTATATGTGCTTTACATTATGTCTTAAAAATTCCTCAACAACAGATGTTTTCTGTGAAAACGAACTGAAAATTCCGAATTTGCACAAATGCTTAAACGCCATTTTCTCAGATTACGTTTGCTCTTTGCGGGGCTCTCTTTGCGGGGAAATAATACATTAAGATGCGAAGTGACGAAAGCATAACGGAGTGCGTGCCTTGCCTGCCCGTCCGCCGCAGGCCCTCGGATTAGCAGTGCCGGTGGTCTCCGCGTTGAGTCAGCTCCCCCCTAGGCGGATGACGGGGGCGGTGTGGAAGGCGGAGTGGGGTGAGGTGTTTTTCGAAATTTGACTTTACGTCGCTCCTATTTATCCGATTTGCATGTTTGATGCGGCGTTGGATTCTGGAAGCTTGTCGCCATCGCGCTATAAGCCCACATTTTGAAATTGTTCCCGGAAGTACGAGAAAAATTTTAGAAAATGAGTTTCTGCTAGTTTTTGGAAAAAAGGGCTTCGTAGCGTAAATTCTATTACAAAAAGGAGTCAAATGCCGTTTACAGATCGAAAATCGGACCATTTGTTCAGACGTTATTGGTAAAGTAAATTTTAATATATTGGTGCTGCCACGTGGTGGCGACAAATTGAACTAGTGTCGGTACATTTAGCCTTAAAGACTAATGGGAAAGAGATTTCCCAGAGCATTTCAACCCAGCGGTACCAATGGATCTTTTTGCTTGACCTCCGGAGGCGTGCGACGGCTCTTATCTATCGCTTGCTGACGGGTGACAAGCCGCGGCGCGGCAATTCTCACGTTCGGCGCTCCGGCCTACGCATCCGGCAGGGATGTGTTGACGGAGTACGGTCTTGAGGCGCGAAAGGGAGCGTGGGCTGCTCTGAACTTTTCAATGCGCCGCAGCATGTGAAACTAGGAGAACGTTCATCGCCTTCAACATTCTTCTGGAGACGCCGCTTTAACGGCAATAAATCATATATGTCATTAATCATAATATCATTTCTGTTTGCAATTTGTAACGGAAATTGGGGTTTCGAATGGCATGTACATATAACTTTCACAACTTTGTTCCATAATTTTTATTATAACTTCGTATGTAATAATTACATTGTCTAGAAAGATTTTTTCTACAGTAGCAGATAACAATAGGGTAAAATTAAGTTTATATCAGTGCAATGAATATATTGTTTCATATTTTGTTATTATGTATTGTATTGTATTATTTGCAATGTCTTAATATTTTATTGTATTGGCATAAACCCAACGACGTGGTTCCATATAAATATCTCGTCAGCTTATCAAAGCTTTTCTGTTGTTAGGGCGCCTTCTTCTTTACGCCCTGTACTTTATGTATACGCTCACTGCTACTATCACCTGTCACACACCCCAGTCATAACAAACCCGCCTCGGCCCACGCTTCTCACTTGGGCGATCGCAGTCGTATTCTGCTAAGAGTTGCTGCTTGCGCTTGGGTCGTGTGCTTTTTGAAGTAAAAATGCTTGTCGAGAACAATCGCTAACAACACGCGAAATTGAGAAAATTTTGGACAATCAGTGACTGGGAATCTGTGTCGTCTGAAAGATGACCCAAGATGATCCAATCCATAATTAAACATTTTCAGCTCCGATCAAGCTGTCCATCTTCGTGCATTGATTCCGTTCAAGATACTAAATCACTAGATTTAGCTTTATCCACATTGTACGAAATACAATTCTTACGCATTTAAAATAAAATTAAGGAAATAAAATACTTTTCATTTTTAGAAATTATTTTCATATTATTACTTTCCCAAACCACTTTGAATAATTTGAAAAAAATCATACTTTTGATAGTTTTATATAGATCCATTTCCTAAAAGCTACTTTAAATATTTTGAAAATATTTTTTTTCGAAAGTATAATATTTCTTCAAATTCAACTTTGTAATTAATTTCATAAAGTATTATGTAGGTTTCCTCTTTGCAAGTGGGAAATATTTTTTAAAATTCTGAAACATCTAAATATAAAGACATTTAAACATCAAATTAAAAACTCGTCGTTGCGCGGCGGGGTGGGTGGAGTAAAGAATGAAATTAGTAGAAAAAAATGAATAAGGTCATTGCTCAAAATAATATACTTCTTGATTGTGCAGAGGAAAGTTAGTATCACTGGATACTGTCTTACTCAGTTAATCCCTTTAAATCTCTATCAACAAGGACTTTCAACACTTGGGGTAGCTGTCATCCACTCGCCGCAGTTAAACCTCCACTGGGGTCAAGCAAATTCGTCTATTTAAAAAAGTCGGTACCGCACGGAGTGCAGAAGGAGAAAAAACTCGGTCGCTAAAAGGTTAA